>JARHVA010000540.1:100000-195000 GCA_037957365.1 Torreya grandis | reverse complement strand
GAAGAAAATGATAATGAATTATTGCATCTCTTGTCACATTAGTATCTATTTCATGTTGTAAAAAAAGGCTATTTGACTAGAATTGGAAGCCAATAGCTTTCCATTTCTTATCACCTACAAATCATTGTTACTTTGCATACTGATATGAATTTAAAAAGTCTCAACCCTTAATTAATTTATAACTAGCCTAAAATTTGATATATAAAATAAATTATCTTATAATAGAATGCCTAAATATGATTTAGGTATAAATAACTCTTTGAAAATAACAATATGATAGTTTAGTGTTGTGTTTTATGAAACTTAGAATGGTTGTCAAATAAACTAATCAAATACTATAGGTTAATGAATAATGATAGTTTTTGTCTCTTTACTTAATAAATAGCTAATCATAAATTAAAATAAATTATATTCAATAGAATTGGATGCCTTTTTACTTGGGACAATAAGAAAATTAATTTTAATAAAGGATTATTTCCTTAATGACAAGCAAAATACAAAACATTAGAGAGACATATCTTTAGTTGTAAATTTTGTACATTATATTATATTTATGAGCTCTTGCATTTAAAAAGGAACTAAAAATAAGGCTTGGCATTAATTTCAATAGTCAACATAAGGTTTGATATGCCTTAATGTTGATTTTTTGTCATTTACAAATGACTATAAAGAATATCAAAGTGATTCTCAATTTAGGTAAAGGAAAGTTTGAAGAGATAAATACATGGGTATATTTACATATTTATATCCTACCTTGTCTTTTGCATGGATAATTAAGGAAGAAATTAGATTTGATCTAGACTCTTATAACTCATTTGGATTACTTATAAAGAGCATACCATTGAATTTGTTGGCTCTTTATCTTACAACTAAAGTCTATTCTTCATAGAACCTTATAAGGCAAAACTTTGTAGGGTAATACCCAAGTGCATAAAATGAGAAAATTGTCAATGCTCTTTCAAGAAATGTTTCCAATTATATCTTTCATGCACTTATTTAGAGTTAAGGATTGAGTTTTTTTTCTTTACGTTCATTCAGATTTAGTCTTCTATGTGTTTGGCTCAACTACATGGCTTTGAAAGTTGGTGTGTCTTCTTGACTTTGTGCTTATTTACATTTGGTTATAGACATTTTGCCTAGTTATGAAGTTTTAATTTTATTTGTGATTATTTGGTTGGCTTATTAAATTAGATAATTTTTAAAAGACCTAATATTTTCCTTAGTCATGTACATTTAATATTATTCATGCTTGGTCACATGTATCCTAGCTTAGTCATTTGACACATATTTGACTATATTCCCCCTTGGGATGGTTTCTTAATTGAATTTTAGTGTCTAATATCTATGTTATAAAATGTCTCCATGCTTATTCACACTTGGATGCATGTGTTTGGAATGATTTCCTTTGGTTGGATTTTTAACTTATACATTTTTTAATTTATGTTTCCATCTTACACACAACCTTCTACTTATTAATTTTTCATGGCTTGTTACTCAGGTGAGTGATTTGTACCTTATCTACTGATATTTTGCCTCATTAAAGTTACATTGTGGCACAAGTTTTTTCAAAATTTCTAATAAAAAACCATGACTTGACTTTTATATGCCACATGGTATGATGTCTATTTTTCACTTTTACAATTACTAATTTAGTTAGCATTTGATCACCTAAGGACTACAAGATTGCAAGGTAATAAACACTTGCCACATGTCAAACTTTCTCACAGTCTCACCTCATAAGTAGTGAAGTAAGCAACATAAATCTTGAGGACCATGAGGTTGTAACTTGTGATCTAAACACTACTAGACACTAAACACTCTCTCTCACTCTCACACCTCATAATTTTAAACTGGGGTTGGTGCAGAGTATGATAATTGAAAGGATAAAAATAAATCCCTTCTATCCATGTGTCATAATTTTGTAGCATTTCAATTCATAGTATGTTTGCATAGCATGAATATCAAGGGTTTTGAGGTAGTAAGAAATTTATAAAATGTTGGTGTTATCATGACACTATTTTGCATGAATACGTAAATATTCATAGTTTAACACCCAAGTGTAGTCACAATAGTGTGAAATGATGCCACATAGTATCAAATACAAGTAAAAGTGGACATAGTGTTCACTATCTATAAATTATGATGACTCAATTTGCCACATATGTCTATAAACACCCAATTAAGGTTGATGGGCATCCTCCCTATCAAACCATCAAAGTATGAGAATAAAGAAAAAAGTCCATGGGAAGATTCTATATTCATTGAAATTATTATTGTAAAATATTGTGAACCTTGTAATCATGAAATTTAAGATAATATCCCATGCAATGGATTGGGAACTTAAATAATTAATTCTCCTATGATTCTATGATTTGATGGAGCTATTAAGGTGGATGTTCTACTATGAGGACACGAGATGAAAGGAATTATTGAGGAAGATGTCTATACATATTAGTAGTGATGGATAAAAATGGAAATATATTATAAGATTAAAATGGTACTAAAGATAAGGCAGTAATGATCATATGAAATAACCATGCCCAAAATTTTGATAAATTATTTATTGTAGGCCTATAAGTTATGGGTCACAGGATCGTAACTTGGCCTTGTATTTTGGTATACTAAGATTAATTTGGTATACCTTCCATATTAATCCAAAAAGATTAATTGTTGATGTAAACACAATATTCATTATTGAAAGAAAATGTAAACTCTTGGTGATTATGTTATTTAACATTGGGACTATTCACTTATTGCAAACACATATTAAGTTGATTAAAATAAAAAAATTATATATGGATTCAAGAATTAAAACATGAGGGTGCTAAAAATTAATTTAATTTTTTTAATAAAAGGACCAACAATTAGCTCTATAGGATTAAAATAATATATTTTTATCCATAAAGTGGGAAAATCATTATTGAGCATCAATGATAACACATAGTACTACCTATGTAAGTGGGATCAACCATATTAGCCATAACATTTTTAATCTAATAAAATAATTGGGTCTTTAACATGTTAGGATTACCATGGATGTAAAGACTTCATGTAATTCCATATAAATTAAATTGGTTACTAAATTATATGCATTTTAACATAGTGGTTAAATTTCCAAGTACATTCAATGATATCTCCGCATTCACCCACATCACCACCATGATTGGTTGATATACATATTTAGGATCATTATTTAGATATGATGATACACTCATTTAATATTAACATCCAGATGTGGTTGACACATCTATTAGATATAAACATACAGAGTTGATTATTACACACATATAAGAACCATATATACAACTAATTATTCAAAATTGATTACTTTAGATATCTACTTAGAGACCACTGAGGGAACCATTCTATACATAACATACTCAATTCACACATTGAATAATTAACATGTTCCAAAATGAAAATTAGTAGTGAGACACCTTCATATTTCATAACAAATACTACAAATAACTCGACCTTCTAAACTTATTAATCACAACCAAATTATATGATAATTGATAATGATAAACATGGTATACCAATCGAGTCCTTATCATATTATAATACATCACCAAACAATACTTATAAATGATTAAATAATATACCTCTACCACCTGACACATAAATTTCACAAAATTATCCCATTGAGTTTATAATTTGATAGTATTTCCTACTTTAAAATATTCTAAAAATATAAAAACTATAATAATCATAAAAATGTAAAAACATTCAAATACTAAAAAAATAAAAAATCAAGACCTAAGCATGACATGATGGTTATTAAATATATTTTTACATATGATATTTATCAAACTTATGGTATATGATATATTATTTACATAAAAACATGTATTTCAAGATATTGAGTGATATGAAGGGACTACATATTAAACATGGACATATAGAGGTTAGTTTTCCCTCTACCTTCTAGTCTTATCGATACTAGGGGAATATTGTGTTGGAGATTCATCAATGATGTCTCCAAGGTGACCAAGGATGTTGCTGAGGTGTCATGTGTGATAGAATGACAATGACAAAGTGTGCTTCAGTGTTCTTGCATGGTTCTTCAGTGTTTGACTTAGTGAGGTAATTGATGGATGATATTGATGGTATGGACATGTTGTAGAGACCCTAGGGGGTGTTATGAGTTCTTTAATTCCTTGTGAAAGCCAAAGTGATTTATCAGATTAATCATATTGATAGATAAGGTTGAGTGAGTATATTGATGACATCAACATTCACATGTGTGAAGATTTAAAGAGAAGACTGATATATGGATGGATTACCCTATGAGAGGAGATAATATGGTTCAGGAGATCATATGGTTCAGTTTTAAGGTCATGAGGATATGTGTGGTAAAAGTTATTAAGATACAAAGTTGGCTTCTCAAACAAAGTTCACTAAGTTCCCATACTTAGCCAATTTTGTGATATCAAAGATCTACATTGAGCTTTTAATCGGGCAATGAAGATCTATGGTGAGAGATTGATCTAACCATATAAGGATCTAATATAAATATTTATACTTTTAATATAGAGATAAATGGTGAGCAAAAATTATATTAGTTAAAGATCATTAGAATGAACACGTGTCATAATCATAGAGATCTAGTATGCAGATCAACGGTGCATGTTTGATATAGTAGATTGAAGATAAATAGAACATGTTCAAACACGAAGAAAAATATCAATGGTTTATATTAATTAAATAAGTTAATATAATTCTCAGAAGGCATGTGGGGCTGCCAAGCACTGAAAGATCATTGAACATTGACTGTAGGGTACATAAAGGGCACATGGGACTATTAAGTGGCTTGATCTTAGAAGAGAGGATATAATATCAATGGTGAATGATGGAAGTTAAATTTAGGAGGATTTAAATGAGATTTATGGATAAAATTTGAGAAATATATTTGAGGACACAAGATGAAGAGATGTGTCTGCAGATGATTTTGCATTAACCAGTGACCATTGGCATTTGTATTATCCAAAGGATAAACTAGTGATAAGTATTTTGCTCATATCTTTTGATCTAGGATGAATTTATTGATGGTGTAAAAGGATGATTTTAAGATGAATTAAATATTCATACAAATCAATTAGTTATAATGTTTTATTGTATGTAAAATCAAATATATTAAACTCCAAATTTGATGATGTATTTGACCATGTTTTACAAGTAACTCATTAAGGTTAATTGAATATTTAATGATGGTATTTTGATGTTTCAAGATGAGATAACTATTGAAAAGTGTTTTATAATATATGATGAAATTATATGTAGATTATGGAGGTTAGAAAAATAAATATTCAATATGCAAAAAGGCTTAGAAGTTGACTATGTTTATTGAATATGCTAGTAGTTTGAGTGACCATCTTGCAAAGGTAAGTTGAAGGTGTTTTGAGCAAAGTTTAGGAAAAAAATGAATATGAATATGTCAAGGAAGTCTAAAAATTTCATGAGACAGTATTGGAGATCTTATGTGGCCCATATTAAATTATAGAGAGTTAAAATAGCTTGACTATATTTTGATTATATATGACTAGTCTAAATGGTCATTTTGAGAGAGTTGATTTGAGTGCTTAGAGCCTATGTTGGAATGTCTAAGGAACATGAAGGTGTTATATATTTATTTAAGGTTTCAACCATATTATCTAATCATATTATTATGTGAAATATTTGAGTTTTTACTTCAAAACTTTGAGACTATGTTTTCTATGTATAAAGGCCTAAATAATATGGAGACTTAATTGGTAGGTTCAAGTATTGAGTTTTTGCTCTAGGAGACATGGACCAATGAGGGATTAAGAAAGGGTATATTTGAGATAGTTTTGATATGTTATAATCATTGATAGAAGCTGAAGGTGGTCCAAAAGTTGCAAGAGTAACATGTGTTTGTGAAGGCCTAATTGTTTTAGGTCTCACCAAGACCTAATGGTGGTTTCGTGCTAATGAGGTATTGACTAACCTATGGAGTGGAGTGTTTCACCCATGTAATGTGTGTGGAGACCAATTTAAAGTGTAATAAAAACATGTTAAGCATATTTTCTGACCAAGAAAGTGGTATAAGTACAAGGCATATTTGGGTTGTTTGTGAGGTAGAGAAAGTGTGTAGATGTGAAAAGGATTTGTGAAGGATGTAAGAGCCATGTGGATGTCTTGAGAGGTATATTAGAGTGTATATTTTATTTATGACCTTGTGGTCATAATTATAATTTTGAATTTATAGGTTTGATGCATGAGAACAATAGAAGGTGTGATGTTAAGCAAAAGAGAACTTTTAAAAGAGAAAGTACATGTAATTTAGGACCACTAGAGATCAAAGAGGATTAGTAATGTTTATCTAATAAATTTAATGTAGGAAGACACATAGGTCATTAGACTTAGTGAGCCTAAAACAGGCAGATTGAGTGAGTAAGCCCTAGAGTTTGTTTGAAAAATATTGAAGGTTGAGGAAGAATACAAGAAAGAAAATTCCATCATCAGGTGTAGAAGACATCAGATCATAGGTGGTGATTATATCAAGGTATTTAAGTGGGTTATTGGTTGCCTAGGGGGATTTTTCCTCCTTATGGGATGGGTGTCTCACTAAATTAGGGAATGGGATTTCCTTGATTAGTTGGTGTTGGTAAAAAATGTTGGATCTTGTTATTTTAGGACTATAGTCCATCTTGTAGGGTTTAATGGGTTTTATCCTCCAAGAGGATTACCTTCATATATCATGTGGTATGTGCTTGATATTAATATGTTCATTGAAATGGTTAATTTTTATTCATCATGATTGTATGTGCTAAATTTTTAAGAATTGGGAAATGAGTTGGATTATCTTAAATCACTGATTCACCCCCCAATGATTTTACCTCTAACAATTCGTATTAGAGTAGGACCTTCTATTCAAGTTTAACCACTTGAAGGTAAAATTCGGTAGAATGATAAATTCTCAAGTTTATTTAAGATATGATTTTAAAAATACATCAAATCAAGTGAATTCATTTGTGAAGTTTGAAAAGGGATCAATTGATCTAAATAAAATTCTTAGTACTCAAAAATATACAAGTGATGGAACTAATCATGAGACTTGAAGACTTTTGTGAAAAATAATAATCAGACTTTTAAGATCAATAATCATTCAAGAAATTAAGTTTCTAACATAAGGAAGACAAATCAATCTAGACAACCAAATGCAATGAGATATGCAAACTTTAATGGTTACTACTATAATTGTAATGAATTGCATCATAAGACTAGAGAGTTTTGAAGACCTTCTATAAATTAATTTTATTATAACTATGAATGCAATCATCAATAAAGTGTTTTGAGTCAAATTGAGTGATATAGTTGTCATGACATAGGACACATTGCAAGATTTTATCCTAACAAGGTAAGACAAGTTGAGTTTTCATCAAGAAAAGTAGTTTGCTACAATTGTCTAGGATTTGGTCACATTTCTAAGTTTTGAAAACAAAGGAAATCATATCATAATAAGCTATTTTAGGCTCCTATATTGCAAGGTATAAGGCAAGTTAAAATATGGAAACCAAAAGAGGAAAGTATCTAGCATAAAAAATTTGTAGGTCCAAGTGGACTATTTGCCATGGCAGACGATACTACATAGGCTGAAGAATATCAAGGGTACACATTATCTACTCATGTTAAGAATAACGAGACAAATATCACTAAAGAGACCAAGGTAGTTTAAACTTATCCTAAGGTATTTGTAAACTTAAGTAAACAAACTAGTTTTATTGAGCAATTTTCCTAGAAAGAATATTAGTTGACAATGTCAAGTGTTGGTGCTCTGAAATGTGAGACTGATACTTCAAGGGAAAAGGTATGCCAAGAAATATTATTTTCTCCATGTATTTTAAATATCATCCTATAATAAAATTAAATTGATAAAGAAGATAAACAAGTTGATTCATTCAATCAAAATAAAAAGAAGAAGAATCATCAGTTTAAGTTGTCCAAGGAGAGAGAATATGAGGGGTTATGGAGAACTCTTGGTTTCAAATTTTTATAGGATATTGTGGGTTAGGGGTGTATCTATCTAGGATTAAAGGAGACACTTGTTATTAAAAATAAGGATAGTGAATGCTAGTTGAGTTTTTATTACAGGACAAGAAAGGTCATGAGAAGATGTGCTTCGTTAAGGGGGAGTAATGAGTTTTCATGTAACTATTTTAAAGTGTTATGATGGTGAGTTGTAATTTTTTTTTTCATAGGAAAGGTGTGTTATATTGATATAGTATTCTCAAGGTGTGTTCAAGGTTTTTGTTTTTTAAGGTAAGAACTTATCAATTTTTGTTACTTAAATTTATTGGTCAAAATGATGAAGACTAAAAGCAAGGTTGGTATAGAGTATGAGGATAATGTTTTGTCATATTGTTGTTATCATGAAGAAGCTCTTATAATTTTCTATATGACAAGTTATGTCTATCATGGAGTTCATAGTGTTCTAAATATGAGATATTTCCTTGAGTGTGTTTTGAAAAAGTTTTTAAATCATGATGGCTTGTAGAGGATAAAAGGAAATTGTTTTGAGATCCATATGAGAGTTATTCATGTCTTATTTAGTTTTTTAAGTTGATATAATGAAGATATGAGATATATTAGTTGTTTAATAAGGATATTGACTAAGTGTGGACAATGTTGAAGAGTTGGTGGCAGACCTTATTCATTGAGAATACTTATTGAAGATGTTTTTCAAATAGAGCATGGAGTTAGGAGGTGATAACTTAAATAGTTATATAGGGTTTAAGAGGTGGGAATAATCTAAGGGGGAGTCCCTCTTAATGTTTTAAAGGTGAGTTCATGTAGTTTTTATTTCTCTTATATGTTTTGTATCATCTCTCAAAGGTTGTCCTTTACCATTATTGGTCCTTGAAGTAGTTTTAGGTCTATATGATCAGGAGTTGAGCCCACTTTGTCATTGTGTCAAAGGGGGAGGAAGTTCTTGAAGAGAGAGATAGATTCTAAACATAAGCTTTATATTGGTGTTTGATACCAATGATAAAGGGGGAGATTGTTAGAGGTTTGTCAATAATGTCTCCAATGTTACCAAATATGTTGATGAGGTGTCATGTGTGCTAGAATGACAATGACAAAGTGTGATTCAATATGCTTCAATGTTCTTTCATGGTTATTTAGTGGTTGACTAAGTGAGGTAATTAATGGATGATATTGATGGTATAGACATGTTACAGAGACCCTATGGGGTGTTATGAGTGATTGGAATGATTTTGGAAGTGAAAATAACTCATTAGAGTAGTCATATGAAGGTCTAGGTTTAGGTAGTATTTTTGATAGATAAGGTTAAGTGAGTGAATTTATAGCATCAGCATTCACATGTGTGAAGGTTTTAAGAGCATCTTGATATATAGATGGATTCCCCTATGAGAAGAGATCATGTGGTCCAAGTTTTAGGTCATGAGGATATGTGTGGAAATTTTTATTAAGGTGAAAATTTGGCTTCTAAGATAGAGTTAACTAAGTTCCCATACTTACCTAATTTTGTGATATCAAAGATCTACAATGAGCATTTAATTAGGTGATGAAGATCTAAGGTGGGTGATTAATATGACTAGATAAGGGTCTAATGTAAAGAGTTATACTTTTTAGATAGATATAAATAATGATCACAAAGTACATAATTCAATATAATGCTCGAAAGGCACGTGGGGCTGCCAAGTGGTGAAAGATCTTTGAAGACTAACTGTAGGGTACATAGAGGGCACGTGGGGCTGCCAAATAGTTTGATCTTAGAAGCATAGATCTAAGATAAAAAATGAGAGATGCAAGTTAAATTTAATAGGATATTAAGGAGATTTATGTGGGGAATTTGTCTAATATATGTGAGGACATGAAATGAAGACACATGTCTACAGATGATTTTGCATTAACCAATTGTTGTTGGCATTTGTATTAGTAAAAGGATAAACTAATGCTCAATATTTTGTTTATTTATTTTGAACTAGGGTGAATTTATTAATTGTGTAAAAGAAAAATTTGAAGAGGAATTCAATTTTAATCTATATAAATTGGTTATAATTCTTAAAAATATGTACAATCAATGATAAGTGGCTCAAAAGTTAACTCTGTGTTTGACCATGTTCTGGAAGTAACCTAAGAAGGGTAATTATAGACTTATGGTATTTTGATGTTTCAAGATGAAATAACTATTTAAGAGTGTTTTATAATATATGAGGACCATCTATGTGGATTATATGGGTTTAAACTATCCATATTTAGTATAAACAAAGGCTTAGAAGTTGACTATGTTCATTAAATACACTAGTAGTTTGAGTGACCATCTTATAGAGGTAAGTTGAAGGTGTTTTCGGTAGAGTTGATGAAAAAAATGAATATAAAGATGTCAAATAAGTCTCAAAGGTTCATGATAAGGTATTTTATATATTATGTTTCCCATATTTAGTTCTCAAGATTCAAAATAGCTTGATTATATTTTGACTGTATATAACCAATATGAGTTTTCATTTTGAGAGATTTGATTTGAGTGATTAGAGCCCAGGTTGGACTGTGTAAGGCACATGGATGTGTTACATAGGTCCTAAAGTATTCACCCATTTGATCTAATCATATGGATATGTGAAATATCTAAGTTTTTACTTTAGAAGTTTGAGATTATGTTTTCTATGTATAAAAGCCAAAAGAGCAAGGAGACCTAATCGGTAGGTTCAAGTATTGATTTGGTGTTTTAGGTGACAAGGACCCATGAGGGAGTAATAAAGTGTATATTGGAGATAGGTTTGATATTTTCTAAGCATTGGTGGAAGCTAAAGGTGATCTAAGAGGTTACAAAAGTAACATGTGGATATGAAGGCCTAATTGTTTTAGGTCTCACCAAGACCTAATGGTGGTTTGGGGCTAATGAGGTTTTGTCCAACATATGGAGTGGAGTGTTTCACCCATGTAATGTGTATGGAGACCTATATAAAGTGTAACATAATCATGGTAAACATCTTAGCTAACCAAAATGGGTTAGACCATGAAATTGTTATAAGAACAAGACATATTTGGGCTATTTGTGAGGTAGGGAAAGTGTGTAGATGTGAAAAATATTTGTGAAGAATATGAGATCCATGTGGATGTTTTGAGAGATATATCAAAGTGTTGATTGCATGTATGATCTTGTGGTCATAACTCTAATGTTGAATTTTTAGGTTTGATGCATGAGAACAAGAGAAGCTGTGATGCTAAGTGAAGGAGGGAACTTTTAAAATAGAAAGTACATATCATTTAAGACCATCATAGAGTAAAGAAGATCATTCATGTTTATCTAAAAAAATTATATAGGAGGAAACTTAGGTCATTAGACCTAATGATCCTAGAAGAGGTAGATGAGTGAGTTAGTCCTAGAGGTTGTTTGAGAAAGATTGAAGGGTGAAGAAGAGTGAAATAAAGAGAAGTCCATCATTAGGTGTAAAAGACATTAGATTAGAGGTGGTGATAAAATCAAGGTAACTCAGTGGGTGATTGATTGCCTAGGGGGTTAGTTCCTCCTTATGGGATGGGTGTCTCACTAAATTAAGGGACAGATGTTCCTTGATCATTTAGTGCTAGTCTAAATGTTGGATCTTATTATTTTAGTATTATAGTCCATATTATAAGGTTTAGTGGTTTTTATACCCAAAGAGTGTTTCTCACATATATCATGTGCTATGTGATTGATATTGATATGTTCATTGCACTGGTTAATTTGTATACATCATGATTGTATGTGCTAAATGTTTAAGAATTGGGAATTGAATTGGATTATCTCGCAACACTGATTCACCCCCTAGTATTTATACCTATAATAATTGGTATCAAAGCAAGAAATTGTATACAAGTTGAACCCCTTGAAGGTAATCATAGGTGCAATGACAAGTTATCAAGGTTTATCTATTAAGCAAGCTCTGTTATTCACTAGATCTAATTATGCTTTTTGGAGTGTAAGAATGAAGACCTACATCATGTCTTCAGGGTTCAACACTTGGAAATATATTTTTGATTATTATTCCATGCTACCTACTCCTCCAAATAGTGTTGAATATAAGAAGATAAGTGAGAATAATTACAAATATATGAATGCTATCATTTGTGGTCTTTCAGAGGTTGAGTTCACCAAGGTAATCCATTATAAGTCTACCAAGGAGATTTGGGAAAAATTGTAGCTCATCTATGAATGAGATTCAAAATTAAAGTTGGCCAAAATATAAACCTACTAAAGGTAATTTTAAAGTCTCAAAATAAAGGAAGGGGATACTATGTCTTCCTATCTTCTAAGAGTTGATAAGGTAGTGAACATGATCAATGGCATGGGAGAGGTTATTGAAGAAGGCACTATAATGTAAAAGGTATTAAGCTCTCTTAATTTCAAATTTTATTCAAATATTTTTGCTATTGAATAAATTCATGATCTCACCAAAATGAAGATGGATGAATTACATGTCATTCTTTTTGCCTATTAGATGAGAGTTAATAAGTACAAACCACCAAAGAAAAAAAAATCTTTCAATAGAGAAAATAAGCTAAAGAAGAAGTTACAAGGTAATAAATTCAAGGATGAGGAGATTTCTGATATTGATGATGATGATCTAATAGCTCTATTAACAAGAAAATTGAAAACATGTTTAGGTAAGTTTAAGGGTAAACTTCGCTTTAAATGTTTCAATTGTGGAGAGATAGGTCACTTTTACAAATAGTGTCTTCATAAGCATATGGGGAATGATAATGAAGAACATAAAGAATATCATGATAATGACAATGAGAAATTTAGGTATGATAAGAGAAAGAATATTTTCAAAAGGTATAATGTCCAAAATAAGTTTTACAAGGAAAAGAGGAGTCTCTACACTAAGGCATATTCTATCTCATCTGATGGCTGGATAAGATAGTTGCTCATATCAAGAAGAATATAGATGGTTTAAAGGTGGTTTAGGTGATACAGATGATGAAAAGGATAAGGTAAACTATGAGACTAAGTTGATGAATGTCTTTGAAGATCTAAATATTGAGAAAAAGAAAACCAAGAAGTTGAAGTCTCAAATAAAGGACTGAGGTACAATTTAGTGGGTTTGAGACAAGAATAGATGAAGACTTTAAAGAGTATAGAAATTCAATAAAGCTTCTTAATGATTAGTTAAAGACTATGAATGAAAACTTAAAGGCCAAATATGTTGAATGTTAAAGGTATGTAACTAAGATTGATTATTTAAGAGATGAGTTAAAAAAGACTTCAAGTTAAGTGAAGTCATTTTTAAAATTTGAAAAGGGATAAATTGATCTAGATAACATTCTGAGTAGTTAAAAATATGTAAGTGATAAATTTGGTCTTGGATACATAGAATAACAAAAGAATTTTACTCATGATGACTTGAAGACTTTTGTGAACAAGAACAATCATACTTTGAATATCAACAATTGGTTATGAAATGAAGTTACTAATAGAAGGAAGACAAATCATATTAGACAAACAAATGCAATGAGGTATGAAAACTTTAATGGTTACTACTACACTTATAATCATTTTAGTCATAAGGCTATAAAGTGGAGAAGACCTTCCAGGAATGAATTTTCTTAGAAATATGAATGGAATCATCAATCAAGTGTTGTGAGTCAAATTTAGTGTTATAGTTGTCATGAAATAAGACAAATTGCAAGACTTTGTCCTAACAAGGTAAGACAAGCTGAGTTTCCATCAAGAAGAGTGGTTTGCTAGAATTATCTAAGATTTGGATAGATTACTAAGTTCTACAAATAAATGACATCATGTAAAATTAAGTCATTTTATGCTCTTAGAGTGCAAGGTAGAAGAAAAGTTAAAATATGGAAACCAAAAGTGGAAAGTATGTGCCATGATCAATTTTTAGGTCTAATTGGACTATTTTCCAAAGTATAAGATGCTACACAGGTTGAAGAATGCCAAGGGTATTCATTATCTACTCATGTTAATAATAAAGAGACAAAGATCACTAAAGAGACCATAGTAGTTGAAACTTGTCTTAAGGTATCTATAAACTTAAGTAAACAAACTGATGTTGTTGATAAAGTTTCATATAAATAATATCAGTTGACAATGTCAACTGTTGATGATTTTAAATATGAGACTAATACTTAAAGTGAAAAGGTATGCCAAGAATATTTATTTTATCCATCTATTATGAATACCATCCTAGAAGAAGAGGAAAGTGATAAAGAAGATAAACAAGTTGATTCAGTCAAGTAAAAGAAGAAGAATCATAAATTCAAGTTATCCAAGAAGGAGAGAGAATATGAGGATTTGTGGACAACTCCTAGTTTCAAATTGTTATAGGATGTTATGGGTTAGGGTTGTCTCTCTCTAGGCTTTAAGGAGACACTTTTAAGTAAAATAAAGCATAGTGGATGCTAGTTAAATTTTTATTGTAGGACAAGAAAGGTCATGAAAATATGTGCTTGGTTAAGGGGGGTAGATGAGTTTTATGTAACTATTTCAAAGTATTATGATGGTGAGTTGTCAAAATGTTCTATTTGATTAATAAAGGTGCATTCATCTTGTTTTAGTATGCTCAAGGTGTGTTCAATGTTTTTGGTTCTAAAGGTAAGAACTTGTCAATTTTTATTGCTTAAATTGATTATTCACAATGATGAAGAATGAAGGCAAGCTTGGTATAGAGTATTAAGAGAATGTGTTGTAATATTTTTGATATCATAAAGAGGTCTTAGAGTTTTTTATATGATAATTTGTGTCCGTCATGGAGTTCATAATGTCTTGAAGATGATATAGTTCCATTAAGTGATTTGAAAAAGGTTATAAACCATGATGGCTTATAGAGGATAAAAGGCAATTGTTCTGAGATCCATATGAGATTTATTTATGTTTTATTCAATTGTTTAAGTTTATTTAATGAATATATGAGATCTATTGGTGGTTTCATAAGGATATTGACTGAGTGTGGACAATGTTGAAGAGTTATTAGTAGACCTTGTTCATTGAGAATAGTTGTTGAAGATGCTTTTTAAATAGATCATGGAGTTAGGGGGAGATGACTTAGATATTTAGAGAGGATTGAATAGGTGTGAATTATGTAAGGGGGAGTCCTTCTTAATGTATTAAAGGTGATTTCAAGTAATTTTTGTTGCTCTTATATGTTTTGTCTTCATATAATAGAGTTTCATCAAAGAGTGTAGTCATGGAGCATGTTTGAGAAGCTCAAGGTAAGAATATGTATAAACAATACTGGGGGGAGTTTTTATCATCTCTTATAGGTTGTACTTTCCTATTACTGGTCCTTAAAGACTTTTTCAGGTTTGTAGGATCAAGAGTTGAGCCCACTTTATCATTGTGTCAAAGGGGGAAAAAGTGCTTAAAGAGAGAGACAGAGTCTGAGCATAATATTTTTAAAGGTGTTTGACATCAATGACAAAGGAGGGGGATTATTTGAGGTTTATAAATGATGTTTTCAAGGTGACCAAGGATGTTGATTAGGTGTCATGTGAGCTTTAGTGTTCTTGCATGGTTCTTCAGTGATTGACTTAGTGAGGCAATTGATAGATGATATTGATGGTATAAACATGTTGCAGAGACGTTATGGGGTGTTATGAGTTCTTGGAGTGGTTGTGTAAGTGATAATAATTCATTAGAGTAGTCATATGAAGGTCTATATTCATGCTGTCATCTTGATAGAAAAGGTTGAGTAAGAAGATTGATGACATCAACATTCATATATGTGAAGGTTTCAAGAGAAGCTTGATATATGGATGGATTCCCCTATGAGAGGAGATCATGTGGTCCAAGTTTCAAGTTATGAGTATATGTGTGAAAAAATTTATTAAGGTGAAAAGTTATATCTCAAATAGAGTTCACTAAGTTCCCATACTTAGCCAATTTTGTGATATCGAAGATCTACAATGAGCATTTAATCAAGCAATGAAGTTATATGTCATAATTGTGATTTTTGTAATTTATAGATAGAGATCAATGGTTATCACAAAGTTTATTAGTTAAAGATCCTAAAAATGAATGCAATGAATACATGTGTCACAATCATGGAGATCTAACAAATAGATCTATAGTGTGTGTTTGATTAAGAAGATAAAAGATCAATGGAGCACATTCAACCATGTAGAGAAACATAAATGGTTCATATTAAGTCAATAATATAATAAAATTATTAGAAGGCATGCGGGGCTACCAAGTGGCTTGATCTCAGAAGCAAGGATCTAATATCAATGGTGAGTGATGAAATTTAAAGTTAGGAGGATCTAAAGGAGATAAATTTATTGTATTTTATAAATATATGTGAGGACATGAGATGAAGACACGTGTCTACAGATTATTTTTCATTAACTAGTGACCGTTGGCATTTGTATTAGTGAAAGGATAAACTAGTTCTTAGTATTTTGACTATATATTTTGATCTAGGATGAATTTATTGATGTTGTAAGAGGAAAAATTTAAAATTAATTCAAGTCACATATATATACATTTCCTATAAGGTTTGATCATCTATACAATCAAAGTTATTGAGCTCTAAAGTTGACTGTATGTTTGACCATGTTCTGCAAGTAACCCAAGAAGGGTAATTGAAGATTTATTTATGTTATTTTGATGTTTCAAGCTGAGATAACTATTGAATATTGTTTTAGAGAATATGAGGACCATCTATGTGGAATAGATAGATTTTACCAATCCATATTTAGTATAAACAAAGGATTAGATTTTGACTATGTTTATTGAATACACTTGCAGTTTGAGTGACCAGCTTGCAGAGGTAAGTTGAAGGTGTTATAGGTATATTTGAGGAGAAAAATTAATATTAAGATTTCAAGTAAGTATAAAATTTCATGATAAGGTATTATAGATTTTATTTTTCCCATATTTAGTTTTGGAGATTCAATATAGCTCAACTATATTTTGATTATATATGACCAGTCTGAGTGGGCATTTTGAGAGAGTTGATTTGAGTGATTAAAGCCTATGTTGGAATGTATAAGGAACATAGAGGTGTTTTATAGGACATTAATTTTTCAACCATGTGAACTAATCATATGTATATGTGAAATATTTGAGTTTTCACTTTAGAAGTTTGAGACTATGTTTTGTGTGTATAAAGGCCTAAAGAGTAAGGAGAATTAATTGGTAGATTCAAGTATTTAGTTGGTGTTCCATGTGACATGGACCCTTGAAGGATTAATCAAGGGTCTATTGGATATAGTTTTGATATGTTATAATCATTGGTGGAAGATGAAGGTGGTCTAAGAGATTGTAATAGTAACATTTGGATGTGAAGGCCTAATTGTTTTAGGTCTCACCAAGACCTAATGGTGGTTTAGGGCTAATGAGGTATTGGAAAACCTATGGAGTGGAGTGTTTCACCCATTTAATGTGTGTGGATACATATCTCAATTTTAATACAAGCATGGTAAGCATATTGATGGGTTAGACCAAGAAAGTGGTATAAGTACAAGGCATATTTGGGTTGTTTATAAGGTAGAATAAGTGTGTAGATGTGAAAAATATTTGTGAAGGTTGTGCAAGCCATGTGGATGTCTTAAGAGGAAGATCAAAATGTGGATTTCATATATGACCTTGTGGTCATAATTCTAATGTTGAATTTATAGGTTTGATGCATGAGAATAAGAGAATGTGTGATGATAAGCAAAGGAGATAACTTTTAAAAGAGAAGGTACATGTCATTAAGAACCATTATAGAGAAAAGAGGATAAGTCATGTTTATATAATTAATTTTATGTAGGAATAATCATAGGTCATTGGACCTAATAATACTAGAAGAGGTAGATTGAGAGAGTAATCCCTACATGCGTTTGAGAAATATTGAAGGGTGAAGAAGAGTGAAAACAAGAGAAGTCTATCGTCAGGTGTAGAAGACATAAAATCAAAGGTGGTGATTAGATCAAAGAAGTTGAGTGGGTGCTTGGTTACCTAGGAATTGGTTCCTCCTTATGGTATGGGTGTCTTAATAAATTAAGGGATGGGTGTTCCTTGATCAGTTGGTGCTAATCTAAATTTTGGATCTTGTTATTTTAGGACTCTAGTCCATCTTGTAGGGTTTAGTGGGTTTTATTCCCCAAAAGGCTTTCCCACATATATCATGTGTTATGTGATTTATCTTTATATGTTCATTGTAATGTTTAATTTGTATGCATCATGATTGTATGTGCTAAATGTTTAAAAATTGGGAATTGAATTGGATTATCTTGCATCATTGATTCATCCCTCCCTCAGTGATTGTACCTCTAACATCTTGTTCCATAGAATTCACTATTACATGTTATATCCTTCTATGATGTTTTTACCATATTGAGTCACCAATATTTTTTAGGTATTCCTTGTTAATTAACTATTTATTATATAGTGACACATGATATGACACTTACTATGATATTACATTGATAAATATAGATGGTGTATAGTAGTCCATTATTTAAAGCTCCATAGATGTTGTTACTAATTTACATGATATATTAATTTTGTGTGTGGCCTTTAGGATTTATTTATGTGACACATTTGATGTCATTTTTTTCTAAATTTTTTATGTCCTCTTATGTGTGGCCTTTCAGCTTATTTTTTATGACATCATATGTCCTTAGTAGGTGGCCTTTGGCCTATGGGTGCTGATAATGAGGGGTGACATGATCTATATCATAAAATATTATAGTGTAGTCATATTTAGAGATAATCATCCTACATACTTAATTTATATACTTATCTACACATGACACTTACATGCCATGCATTTCATATGTTCAAATTAAAGATAAATCCACCTTTAATTGGTGTGTAATCCACCACAAGCCACAATCAAAAGCTCGGGTCTCCAAAAGAGAAGCAAATTATTTAAAAAAAAAAAAAAAAACCCACTAAATAGGTATGGGGACCATCCTAGGACATATAAGGGGTCCATGTCCTAGACATCAAAAAGAGCCCATAGAGGAAAAAAAGAGCCCAACCAAGAAATTAAAAATACCAAATAGGAACAACAAAAGCAGCCACTATGAGATGATCCACATGTTTTTGTTACATACATGAATTCCATATGTTATATACATGCATTGATTGATAAATACATTACTGTGATACCACATTTTCCACATTATCAAATTATATTACATGGTGTTATATATATACATGATATGGTATAATTCATTTTTATTTGAGATGAGTGACCAATAAGATACATCCCTCATCTCAAAAGGGGGGAATTATAGATGGCTTATTTTAGAGAAATAATCATCCAAGACCATATAACCATAATAAATTATAGATTTTATATATTCATATGGTTCATAAATCAAATTATTTTAGATACATGATACATATTGGAAAATTGATACAAAGTATAGGGACATATGCCATGTAGATTAATTTAATGTATAAACACTTGAGTACATATTCATACACACTTGGATGCATATGAATGGACATATGCACAATAGTTTACAATGACAAATTTTCAAAATTTTACTTACATATACATTTGAGATATAGTTTCTCAAATTCACCATATATATACATAACACTCTATATAAGTTTTTATATATTTAAGAGGTATGATACTATAGAAATCTAATTCCTAACACCATTTGTGTTTAAATTATCAATCTTACTCGAATTGCACTCAAATGCACAATTTAGGTCAAAATTACTAAAAATGTGGTAAATGGTTCAAGATTGTCATATACAAGTGTCAATTTAGGCCAATTTATCTATAAGTGCAACAATGCTTTTTATGTGATTCCTAACTTTGATCAATTCATTTCAAGTGAAAATGATGATTTTGCCTTTTTGTGCTCTAGATCACTTTTTTATTGTAATTTGTTAGTATACATTATGTACCTTTATTATTTTGTGTTGACAAAATCCTAAATGGGAATATGGTTCTAATTCATCTAACATCACCTTCCAATTCTTCCCAATTTAAATTATGATCCATTAATATGATTTTATGACCATTTTGATTAATTGAGGGATAACTTCTAAAGAATTGCACAAATATTGATTCATATTATTTAAGGATAATTAATTCAAATCAAGAGCTTAAGTGTATTTTTCATGGAGATTATTTATTACTTTAATATTGTAAATGATTCTCAATATATATATCATCAAATGACATGATCAATGGGGTGGAATCCATAAACCATAAATGCAATAAATATCTGAATTATGGGCACCCATGCCTAATTAATGCCCCTTCTTCCCAAATCATTATGAGGTTATTTATGGATTTAATTTTAAATATTAGATTAATCCATCACCACACATCTAAATATTGATATGGATGGTCATGTTGATCTTAGACCATTTCTAAAATCTATAAATAAGAGGGAATAGAACACTATTTCTTAAGCTAAAAAATTGTAGAGTTATAATGCAAAATTATCTCCACATATTTTTGTGTTAATCATTTGTGTTATTTTTAAGCTTCATTCAATAGGCTAGATTAGAGATTTATTATATTAAGCCTAGGTTATTCATAGTGTTTTTGAGGTGATGGAGGAGAAAAGAAGCCATTATTTATAAAGTTAAGAGCATTAAGTCAAGGGGAGAACATGCTTGGAGACACTCTTGGGTGGTAGAATTGATTTGAGAAGATAAATAATATTGATTTTTTTCAAATTAGTATTAATTATCATTATAAAACCCTACATGAATAGTTTGGCTTAGATTGTCAATTATTATGCATTATTTTATGAGTTTTCATGAATAATGTTTGAATTTATCCTCTTTGAAATCCATCCTATATCTTGGCACACTCGATGGGGCTCATAGAGTCCATTTTAGCAAGGAAGATGCTATGGAAATTCTAAAATTACATTTAAATCATTAAAAAGTCCTTTAATAATATTTTAATGCTTTTTTACCCATGTTTTTATGCACTCATAGGTTACATAGTGACCATCGACAGTTATTACTGACTACCGATCGTTAGGGATAACCACCCATGGTTGGGTTGCAGGGGAAATATGTTTAAAAATATTCATTTTTGAGCTTTTATTCAAGTTGTTTCTAACATTTTAGATGTCTTAAGTCTTTGGTCTGAACCAAATCATGATCCAAGATCTTACTTTTGTAGTTTTTATTCTATCTTAGGCTAATTAAAGTTTTTGATAAAAACGTTACCTAAATGTTTTGAGCTTTTCTTCAAGGTTATATTTGCTAATATAAACCCTTAAGTCTTTGGTTTGGTTTTATTTGATGATTTAGAAGATTTTCCTTTAAGATATTTCTATTCTAACAATTTAACAAGTGCTTTTTGAAAAGAATGTTGATGCCTTTAGGTCTACAAGTAACCACCGATGGTTAAGCATCTACTGACCCTGATTGGTTAAAAATTGATCGACAATGGTATTAAATGAATCATTGATGGTCAGAGGTGACCACCTACGGTCACTATGTTTTCAAAACACAAACTTGAGAGCTTTAAAACCAAAGTGTCTTATCCCATTTACAAAATATCTTCAAAGCTAAACAAGATTCTCACAATTTTTATGCAAGACTAACAAGGAAAGAGAACATTTAGAACTTAACTAGTTTTTTTTTAAAATTCCATTGGTGCTTAAAAATAACTAGGAATCTTTCCATTTGAGGCTTTAAGTAAAAATTACATGTTTATATTGAATGTTTTTTAGTTTTTATATAATTTTTTTTGCAACTTAAGGCCAAGGGGTCAAAGAACATCACCAAACACTTCAATTTGGTACTTTAAAACTAATCTCAATTCAAAGTTTTGGTTTAAGTAAGTATTTATGATTACTTATGTTATTAGATTTGTTTGAGAATAAATGAATTTTTGTATGTATGCTCTCCTCCCATCCCCTATAGGGAATATATGGGATAAAAAGTACCATTTTCATTACAAATTTTGCCTCTGTCAAAAGGTGTAAAAAGGATATTTTCAATGCTCTCCCCAATACATGCATGAATTGGGTGTTATAGAAACAACCACAAATCCTTTTTACTTAGTTTTTTATTTCATGCATTTTGGCTTGTGAGGGGGAATTCATTACCTTTCAAAATTTATATAGGTAAGCTTTAACCTGAGGCTTCATATCCCAACATTATATTCAACCCCTCTCCAAGGGGGGTATATAAATTGGGATCTCCTCACTAGGATGGTGGTTTGAGTGGTTAAACCATCTCTATTAATAGAGGCTAATCCTAGGATGTATGATCATTTTGGATATCACACTACACTAAGTAAGCAATGGATGTCATGATTATGAAAAAGGCTAGGCCTTTTCACAACAAGCCATTTATTGTGGACCAAATTGATGTGTTACTTCTCTTGTAAGATAATGTGAAATTTGGTAAACATGAGATCCATCTAGATGGTCAAAAACTTATAAGTTATAGATAAACCCCACTTGCTATAGAAATATTATTAATGTGAGGTATGCCCCAAGGTCCATGTCATCATATTGTCACTTGATAAAAGGGGGGTGTAAAAACCTTACTATTTAATACACTTTTGTTTTGGATGGACACTTAATTTCCTCTCAAATGTACGTATAAAAATGGACTTCAATAATATCATGCAACCTCATTAGTGTAGGACTTAGGATGATTACTTAGTTATTTTTGTCTTAGATTACTTGGCTTTGATTACTTGGTTTTGACTTGAGTTAAAAACTGATTTTTGACAAAGATCATAACCAAGCACATTGTCCATAATTTATTTAACAAGGAGGTGTTACACTGTCCAAGTAAAAATCAATATTTTTCTTGTTCAAATTTTTCATCTAAAACATTGTGTGATATCATCTATTTGGTGTATTTATGTGGCCCTTTTGAGTCTAGAACATTTTCCAATAATTATAGGTCCTTCATTGATAGTATAAATTCAAAATTGTATCTTTATAAGTTCACAAGGTTGATGTGTTAAATTGGGTTCACCATTTTCCATTGGCTTGAGGGAACTTGGGTTCAATTTCCAATTTGGATTAAAGGCTGTTTATAGACACAATTCATCTTGTGTATCACTCACACTTTGAGACCTAAAACACATTTTATAATACCATTCCTATTACCATGTGGCATCATTATGTTTCCCATTTGGTTTTAGATTTATACTTAGGAATTCTTGCATGTTTTCACATCTTGAGTTTCTTGGTTCACATTATCTCCTTCCTAATACAAAGGGTTTTTTATAATTTTATAGTAGTAACTCATTTAATTTGAAATAGATTTTATAGTATTGATGTATCTTAAAAGTCTATGTTTTAGTGTACTAGTGACACTCTAGGATTTTTGAGTTATCATACCCTCTTCCAATTCATACAATTTGAACTTTACCCAAATGTTGAGTAAATATGTGAACTCCTTATTCTAATTGTGTGTGCTTACAAGACACCATCCTTATTATAATCTCTTTGGTGCCTTAATAATTTATTTGGAGAAAAGATCAAAATCCATACCTTGTTTAAAATGTATACAAAACATTGATCCAAATCTAATCAGACATATAGAACAACCCTTTTTAGACATGACTCAAAAGCACACTCATAGAGGGGTACCTTACATCCCTAGCTATGAGGAGGAGAATTATTATGATGGTTAAGATAATTATGTTGTATTTGAGGACATTATTATAATAGTAGGATCTGAAGGGGATTATATTGAATATCAAGAGAACCAAGATGAAGGACTCCTTAGATTGATAGAATCTGGTGCTAAGATACCCTTGGATTTTCCTATGGAGCAATTGCACACCTTAATTAGAGAAGGAAAAAAATAAGGAGAGAAAATTTTCCAAAAATTTTCAAACACAAACATACCTTTTTCCTCCAACAAAGGTAAGGAAATACTTTTAGAGCCAAAACCAACTAATTAAGATCTTGTTAACAAGATTAAGAAAATAAGTCAATGGTATATTGATCAACTTATTATAGACTTAAGTGGCTCTCTGGTTAATACTTCAATACACAATGATGCTTCCAAGGAATAAGGAAATTTGATTGAACCTATGCAATAAAAATTGTTTTAGAACACAATGACAATTGATCAAAGAATCTCAAATGAATAGAATAAGACATAAGAGGTTATGCAAAATGTTTCAGTAGACATAAAACACACATTATTTAGTCATCAAGAACCTCTTGTTAATTTGAAAACATAGGGACCCAAACATTTAATTCAAATTGAGGAGATCCCTTAAGATAATTTGGATAATTCATCTAAACCAACATGTATAATCATAACTACATAAATAACTCACCAAAACTAGTACAACATAGTTAATTCAAGGCAAAAGATTATGAGGAATTGAATGCATACCTACTTGACTCAA
The DNA here is from genome assembly GCA_037957365.1 of Torreya grandis. Taxonomy (NCBI): domain Eukaryota; kingdom Viridiplantae; phylum Streptophyta; class Pinopsida; order Cupressales; family Taxaceae; genus Torreya; species Torreya grandis. The sequence goes on along the minus strand of JARHVA010000540.1, from coordinate 170,710 downwards.
GGATTAAACCAAAACAAAGTTGAAGATTTTAGGGTGTACATACCTACCAAATACATGAAACAATAGGGGCACATTCCACCCCAATAGTGACACTAGGGGCACATTTCACCCCAAAAATAGCAATAAGAGCACATACCATCCCAACAAAATTTTCTTCCACTCACGAATGCATTGAACTTGTAAGAGTGTAACTCCATGAAGGAGATTTTTACATGATTAGAGACAAATAATAAAGTTAAGAAATAAAAGTTCAATGAGATATGCCCATATCCATTTGATCTATCTATTCTCTAAGTCCCCTTTCTATCTCATTTTGAGGCACCAAAATTTGATAAATACAAAGGAAAGGGGGACCCACATGAACACATTCAAGAATTTTATTTTATGCCAAGAGGTTGATTATCATAGAGTGTACTTGCTTTGATTATTCTTATGAATTTTAGTGGGTCAAGCTTTAGATTGGCTACTTAATTTACCCAAAGTATCAGTTAAGAATTGGAATGACTTGTCAAAAAAGTTTGTCAACCATTTCTCATACAACATTGAGCATGATTGACCATTTTTGACTTGTGCAAAGCCAAACAATGAGATGGAGAAAGTTTTTATGTGTATCTATAGAGGTGGAGAGCATTGGTGGGTCACTTTCACCACAACTTACTAGATAAATATTTGGTATATACTTTTGCACAAAAATTACATCTTAAGGTCATGCATAATCTATGTCTATCTTGTGCTAACTCATTTGAGGAAATTATCGACAAAGGTGTATATATTGATAAATATTTAATTATAAAATGCCTTGTCAATATTTTCTCATAGGGTCAAACATCAAATCAGACCCCATCTTCTAGTCAGATGGTTACGCAAGATAGGCCTAAGGTATTTAATAAGAACAAGAACATGGTTAGAAATGGGTGACTGAAACAAGGAATGTACAAATGATGTAGGCCCTATCATCCCCAAATGTACAATTAGCTCCCCTAATCAACCACCTAATTTGTAGAGATAGCCTCCATAAAGAACAAACCATGACAATTTCAAGGTCTTTAACAAATTGGGAGAACCAATTGAAATAGTGTCCCAAAAGCTTGTAGAAGCTAACTTGATTGTATGGCCAGTACCAAGGTCATTTCCTCAATATAAATTAAAACTATATTGGTACAAAGAGAATGAATGGTGTAACATTAATCATGTTGTTAGTCAAAATGCCTATCATTATATCTAATTGCAACATATTATTGAATATCTCATTAAAAGTGGTGAGGTTGAGATTTAATTTGCACATAATTAGGACATAAATCAGGATATGCAAATCTACAAGGATCCCTTTCTTAGACATAATCAACCACCACCAAGGAACAACTAAAACCAAGGATAAAGGTAGAATCATAAACTAGAATCAAGGTCAAAATCACATTTAGCTTGAGCATAATAATAATAATAATAATAATAATAATAATAATAATAATAATAATAATAATAATAATAATAATAATAATAATAATAATTTGGGTTAAAAAACTTTACTTATGACTATAAAAACACCATGGGACACATTTAGACAACCCATATTACCACTATTACTATGAAACCACATGAAGCATCTTATGCTCGTTGTAGTATGGGACCCAATATTATAGGGCCAACACCCTTTCACTTTTTTAATACCATGTCGCATTTTCATTATTCTATTACAACTCCATTTTTATGGGTTACTATTTCTAGACAACACCCTTTTTCTAATTATAATGGCTCCTTGCTGACTCAAAATTATAGTAATACAAATAAATGCCCATGATTCACCCTCTAAGGTCCTTTGATTTTATCTTTTGATTATATTTATTCCTTGACATCTTTAGGTTATGAAGTCATAACTAGACACTCATGAGTTACTCTCCAAGTCCTTTGCCTACTTATTCTATAGAACCAAATGTGAATATTGTGTGAATGAATCCAAAGTTGACTACTATTCTAGCCAAATCCAAGTCATCTCATCCCAATTTTAAAAATCCATATAGTCTAGTTGACCATTTGAAAAAAAACCCTGCATAGATTTCCATTTTAGATCTCTTTCAAACATCTAAAATCCATATAACTATCTTGAACATTTTTTTGTAATAATCCACTATTCCGAATGACATAAATCCTAAAAAAATTTAGAACCTTGTGGGACATTTTTCATCATTTCATCAATTAATGTTTGATCAAAAAGACATGTCTACACTTGGGCCAAGCCATACTAACCCATTGTACATCGAAGTAATCATTGAAAATAATAAAATCAAGAAGGTTCTTATAGATAATGGTTTAGGGCTGAAAATCATATCTCTTAAGTTGGTATAAATGTTGGGCTACATTGCAAAAGACATTCAATCCAAGACAACCACTATCAAGGCTTACACCAATGTTGAAATGGAGTCTGATGCTACTATTTGGTTTTCAATTATTATTGGGTTCATTTCACACCACACATTTCTTCATATTATGGACATTGAATTGTCTTATAACATAATTATTGGTCATTCTTAGATCTATGAAGTATAGATGTTCCCTCCACCTTGCATTAGTGCCTTAAGTTTCCCCATGATGGGATCGAGGTTACTATTTTCACTAATCAATAGCTTTAAAAATATTACAAACATCTTGAGGTTGAGTTTTGCAATTATAACTATTTTTTAAGTTATAAATTCATTGTGAAGAAGAATAAGGATATGATTTCAAATCTACCTCCATCTAATTCTATCAACCCTAGTGATCTTGCTTCCACTTTGATTGATCCATTTCTTGTAGCTCTTATGAAGTAGTTTTTTATTAAATATATGGGCATTTCCACATATAGTCTTAAGTATGCCTTCCATATTGTAAAGTTGGTGCAAAACTCCAAAAAAAATTGGTAAGATTAAACCTATAAATAATCCTGATGGACCTAACATGATTTAGAAACTAAAGAAGAAACAGTGAAAGCCACCTATGATTTTTGTACCTTTTATTGTACCAAAGAAAGATCAAAAGGCTTTTATCGAGGGAGACTGATTATATTCTAAATACCTTGTTGATTGATTTCAAAATCCAAAGTATCTAATCCCTAATCAGATCATGGATCATCTTGCTTATAGAGGAAAAGGCCTTCAACCACGAGTGTAAGGAATCTTGGAACCCTTATTATCTAGAGTACCTAATTTGAATCATGGTCTTGGATTTATACTACTTGGGGGTGACCTCATAACTTTAGATAGTGATTATTCTAAATTGACTAGAGATGAGACTCATGGTAGTGATGCAGCATCCCATTATAACATTTTCAACAAGCTTGTTAATATGAACCTATTTGATTCTAATTCCATTCTGACCTTAAATATTAGAGCTTCCCATCCTGAAGAAACAACATGTTCTAGTGATGTTTCCCTTATTTAATTAGAACACCATATTTTGACCATTGGAGCTTCCTATCCTAAAGTAAACCTTCATTGTTCCTTATGCCTTTTCCATCTTGAACTCATTGATTAGGTCCAACAAAATATAGTCATAGGGCTTGATGAGCTTCAAAATGAATAATCAATTATACAATACATGGGCCTATAAGATGGATTGCCTATTAGTGATCAAAAACAATGATTTGATTTTTCATTATATCCTTATACCTACTTTGGAGAGTAGGAAAATTTTCTTGGTCATAATAAAGATGAAACATTGAGATCTTTGGTTGAAAACCTCTTTGAGGCATTCATTGATCAAGGAAAAAGTAAAGAAAAGGACAAGCCTTTGAGTGAAGACCTATTTCAGGCACTCTACGGTGGGAAAGTTTTCTCATCCCCTCAAGATGTAGAATGTTCCTATAACCCAAGTTTTATATCCATTACAAGCATATGTTCATAACAACATGTAGACATTCAATTACATCTTTCAATGTCAAACTTTCTCTTAATTCTTATCTGAGCTCATGTCTAATTGACCACTTAATAAATTAGACTCATTTACTAATTTAACCACATCAAACCCATAAATTAACACATTTAACTAAATTGTTTAATTCAAATCTCTTTAACCTATTTTCTTTTGGCCTCTTGACTATCAATAGTTATTTTAACCATTGACAGTTGGCCTAACAACTGATGCTTAGGTCCCCAAACCTATTTTAAAGTATTAAAGAAATGATAGATTTATGTGAGATAAACTTCTCCCTTAATGTCAACTTTATTTTAAAACTTACTTTAAAACATCATGAATTGGCAACTTCATCCCCCCATCAAATTAGTAACTTCCTCTATCCTAATTATCAACTTCATCCTACAAAAGGAGAAGAAAAAGTGAAAGGGATCCATAATCCATAATATAGAATCTTGCATCCAATATCTCTTGCATATATGTATCCAACATAATTTCATCAAGCAAGCAACACCACTCAAGTCTCGAAGCTCTGTTAGAATCACTTTTGAAAGCTAAAGTACTATCACTCTAGCCAAATCACTTCAACATTCTACTATCAAGTTTTAGGTATCTTTTTCTTGATTTATTTTGTTTCTATTTTTTTCCCTATCAAAACCATTAATATCTTATTATCCATCCCTCTGCCCTGTAATAGACCTCTATTTATCCAAATATCTAATTTGTACCTCTTGATTTGATCATTTCTAGATTTTCATAGGAAACCACTGATAGTTTCATAATCACCAATGGTTAACCCCAACTGTCGGTGATTATCCAACTGCTAAAGGTTAGACCTAACATATGATGGTTCACCTGACCACCGATGGTCACTGTGGCATAAAAATATAGCAACCTATTCTCATTCTTATAACCCTAATCACATCCAACTTTCTCTATTTCTACTTGATCAAATTATTTTTTCTAATTTTCTAGATTGAACCCCAACCATTTTATCACAAGTATTGGCATGCTTTTGCTATTTTAATTTTTTTCTTTAAATGAGAATTTATTTTCTCTACCTTGCATGTACTTACTTTCATACCATTGAATGCAAGTACCTTCTCTTTTCATTTATATCAACTTAATTATTATAATAGTAGACTGACAACCTCCTAGAAAGCAATATGCTTCTTGGATCTAGCTCACACTAGGCAATCCACTCAACTATCCATCTAACAACCCCATTTTCCAATGTCTTTCTTATCTATAGGTTATTCCTTCCAACCCAAAGAGGAGTTCCCATCATCATCTCGATTCATGCATGTACTTTATCAAGTATTTTTCTACACACCCTATTACTAGTTTCATTACTTTACTTCAAAATTAAGAAATGAGTGAAATTAACTAAAAAATTTTGGCATGACCAGTGGGACCCTAGTTCCCCCTTTTTTTCCTTTATTATTTTCTCATTGAATAAAATCTAAAAATTTAATTTTTGGCTTAAAATAAACCTCTTGCATACATTAATTACCTTCTTGTCTTAGTTCATATAGTAACTTAGAGGTCACAAGTAATTAATCATAGATTTTACACTTGTTATCACACACCAAGCTGAACCACAAAGCAATCAACACATCAAAGCATACCTGAGACAAGCCCCGACTAGGATTTCATCACCTAGTGGTAACCTTACCCCTTACTAAATATCCTACTTGGATTTCACTACCAAGGGGAGAACCAAATCAACTCTCGGGTTGATTATAAACTCTGAACTCAATATATTTTGGCTAAGAACTCAATACTCTTACCATTGTAGGACTATGAAGTGAGGGAGTAAGCCACAATACCAAGCCACGTACTAAAATTCAACATAGAATTTTTATCCTGAGTGCCTAAATAACCTAAAACTCACCTTATATTTCCTTATAGTACCTGATCTACAAGTCAAATTCCCTCTTCACACTTTTTAAGGAATAATCCAAAAGCAATCTAAAAATAATTTTAGGATTTAACACACTTTTATTATATTCATTATTTTCCTTGAATTATTTTATTTTGATTTCTCTTTGTTTGACGTGTGAGTTTCACCATATTATTTCTTATTTTCTCACATGGTCTTTCCTAAATAGTATTTAAGAGACCAAATCAATCAACCACCACCCTCTTCTTCTTCTTCTTCCATGGAATATAATTCTAATGATGAGGGTTCACCTCATTTTTCTACCCCTCCCACCAAAATCTTGGTTATTTTTTAGGGTGATGCAGACTTTGCTACCTTCCTTAAAAATAACATGGTTTCCCTTCAACATTATCTTAAAAACTTACCTCACCATATCTATATTTCTTTGGTTCTTCCTATGGAATCTCCTTATGGTATGCCTCCCCATCTTATGGTCAGTACCACCTCAACCCAACCCTTGTTGACCCAAGCCTCTTCTTCCTCCAACATCCCATATACTACCACTACCCAAACCCAATCCAATATCCCAACTTCTAACCAAACACCTCCTACCACAATTCACATATAGGTTCAACTTTACCTTTATTTACCTATACTCCACCTATCATGGGGTTATATTTTACCCTTACTTACACCCTTCCTTTTATCTCAACCAATCCACCAACTTCCACACCATTTGAAAACTTGGTGCTCTCTATCCCTCAAATGCTTCCACCCCTTTAGCACTAGATTCACCACTCAACCTCAACCTACCCAACCTCAACCCACTACTTCAACCATACCTTTATGCCAACCCACATTCATCCCTTAACATGTACCCATAATAAAATATCAATATGTCTCTAACCCACAGGTGTATAAAACACCTTTCACCTAACCATTTGTACCAATCAACCCTTATGCAGCATCATCTCAACCTCTTATCACCACTTACCAATATGTGGCTTCTTCGGTGCCTTGTATCACTTATCCAAACATAGTTTCCACTCAACCTAAATACAATGCGACCCTTAATTATGTAGCTTCCCAATCCTAACTAGATTTGATCAAAATGTTAATGAATAAAATGACCAACTTGGAGTCATCTATCTTTAGGTATCATAACCTTTCATCCTACAATCAAATTTGTAATGAACCCATTAATCCATCTATTCCCATCCACTCTTATCCTCCTCAATTGAAATTACCCAAGTTTTCCAAATTCCAAGGCAAAGAAGAACCCTAATAACATTTGAGAGAATTTCATCATTCTTATTATTTAATCACATTTGATGGTTCTTTCCTTCTTTGAACCTTCCTCATGTCCTTATTAGGATCCACCCTTGATTGGTATAGTTCTCTTCTCATGCACTCCATATTTTATTTCTCCTAACTATCTCAAATATTTTTAGAATATTTCTCAATAAATATATCTAAAAAGGTTTCTATTAGTAACCTCTATTCCATTAAGCAATTTTATGATGAGTTAATTATTGATTTTGTTGCTAGATGGAGAGTTCTACTCAACCATCTTTCCTTCTCCTTACCCCAACCTAAATTGATTGAACTCTTCTCTCAGGGTTGTGCTAAAATATAGCCCCTAGTCTTCAAGTTCAAACCTTTAGAAAATTTGATGAGGCATTCACCATGGCACGTAAACTATAAAATTGGGCCATCGATGAAGGGAAATTGGAAGTATGGAATACAAATTCTATCTTTAAATCCAATGACCCTTCATCTACCAAAAACACTACCCAATCTAATACCAAAGAAAAACTATCTACAAAATTAGTTGTTTTAAAAACTACCCCACCTTCAACTGTCAACCAACAAACTTGAACCAATTATTCTAACCCTCCCTATCAACAAAACCAAAATCAAAATTGAGCTAATCCAAAACAATATACTCCCATTAGAGAATATTATGCATCAGTTTTGGGTAAATTTCTCAAATCTAGCCTCATACAACCCACACCAATTAAACCGCCCCAATAATTTGATGCCTCTCACCTTGTACCTAGGTGGTACAATGAGAATGACCATTGTGCCTTTCACTGAGTTGTTGGACATGACATTAATAGATGTAATACCTTCAAAAGTCTTGTCCAAAATTTAATTTATAATGGAGAACTTGTGTTTGATAATAATAATGCACTTCCTTATCAATCCCTTAACATTTTCTATAATCCTTTTCCCAATCACTCTCCATTCACCCAACACCATGATAAACAACCTGAATCATCTCACTCTCATGAGGCACATATAATCAATGTCATTAATAACAAGCCCATTTTTAAAGAGACCATTACCTTAATCACCCAAATGGAAACAATGAACTCACCTCATATTTATTTGGATATCCAAATGGAAGAATTAACCACCCCTCTCTCTTCACTTGATGTGACCTTAGCTTTATCTACCTCTCCTTTGATGGAAACACCAAAGAAGATAACCTCCGTTATAACCATTCCTTCTACTCCACTATTTAAGTGGTAGAACTATCCTCCATTTAATTGGACACCCAAAAAATGGAAGAAAATATATTTGTTCCCTTATTTGAGGGCACTATACCTACCTCTCTTATCATTAAACCATCCATTTCCTCTTTTGAACCCATCCCACAAGAGGAGATTACCTCATCTACCCAACCCCCAATTTTGGAACCATTCATCAAAATTAAATAAATGACTCCCTCTTCTCCACCTAAGTTTTTAAGATTTGAAACTAATGACCAAGGAACCAAAACCATCTATAGGCCCTTTTCTAGGCTATTCCAAAGTTTAGAGTTCACTTATAAACCCAACTTTGATAGAGCCACTTTTTGGTATCATGTTGGACTCCCTTACCAAAACAAATGTGAATCCTCAACTACACTTGAATCCACCCTTAAACCCATTATTATATATTTTCCAAATACCTCTTCCAAAACCATAAGTGAACCATCCCAACCACCTCTACTTAAAATTTCCAAATCACCTTATGCTTCTCTCACTAAACCAATCAAAAACCTAGGACTTCTTCCCACACCTAGTCATGTTCATCCCCCTTTGAGGTTGGACTTAACCCCATCTAGTTCACCAATGCAAACCTCAACCAAACCATCTAAGAAGGTAGAATTACCCAAACCTCCACCTCAAACCAAACCCATACCACCTCCTTCTCACTTATCATCTATCTTATAACCCCATCCTTCTACCATTCTAGTTACCTATTCTTTTTCTAAGAAAACATCCCCCTTTTCTCCACCTACACCCATCAAACCATCTAGTTATCCATCATTTTTAACCAACCTATCTACCTCTACTTTCCTACCTATATCTAAACCTCCCTCATCCAAGTCTTCTATATCCAAATATATAGCCCCCAAACTAGCCATAACCAAGAAAACCCAACCAAAACCACCAGCTAAAACCATTCCTCTAATTCTAACTTCTATAGTAAAACCTATGCCCAAGAAGGTTACCAATCGTAAGATTAATAACCCATCACCTCTAACACCTTTTCTTGAGTCCTATTCAACCATTTTGTAAAGGTTATTTCAAACCTCTTATATTAGCTTACCTCCAATCAAACCTTTTAACCCTTCATGTCCTAAACCCTCTTGGTTCAATGACAATTTGATTTTCCATTACCATAGGACTCTTGGACATGATACAGAGAACTGTAAAGCCCTCCAAACACTTATCCAAAATATTTTTGATGAAGATGATGATCTGATAGTAGATGAACCCTTCTTTCCCCTATTACCAATCTCACCATCAACCCAACTTACCAAAATTTTACCTACTCACCCACTCCTACCCAAGGATGAGAAGGAGGAACCAAAGTAAGCATCAAACCTAGTGAACCCCATTGTCCACACTATTCATGTGGTTACCTGATCTTAGGCCTAATAGAAAGATAAGGGAAAAACTAAGGCATCCATTCTATGGACTTATCCTTCTACCCTTAACCTTTCATCCCAAACTAAACACCTACACCTTCACGTATGCCTCTAGGAAAGCCCAAAGTATCCATTTTGGGTCCCTCTACCTCCAACCCATTTGAATCCATCCAACATATCATGTTGTAACAACTTCACCAAACACCAATGAAAATTAACCTTTATGAACTATTCAACACCTCACCTTACCATCTCCAAGCACTGATCAAGGCTCTACAATCTATAAAGGTTTAACCATATGATCCTCAACCTCTTGCACCCTTTATTGGACCCCTCTAACTTTCATCCCTCATCACCTTTCAATATTTTTAAATACCTCCCACTCATCTTAAGGATTCTAATCCTCCCCTTTTTATGACAACATACATCAATCAAACCTACATCAAAAGGGTGATGATTGATGGAGGAGCTAACATCAACATTATATCTTCCCATGCATATGACCAACTCTAGCTACCCAAAAATATCATGTTAGCAAGTACAGTGGTTCTTCACTCCTTTAATTACACCATGAACACCACCTTAGGGACCATTATTATCCACATCCACTTGGGGCCTTACACCATTCCTAAAATATTTTATTTTATAGAGGGTGAGTTCTAATACAATGTGTTACTCATATGCCCTTGGATCTATGATATGATTTGTGCCCCTTTCACCTTACACTAATGTGTCAAATTTGAGTATGAGGGGCAAGTTGTTTCCATCAAAGTTGACCCTAGTCTCTTTGCCTCTTTCAATATGACATACTAGCCTAACGATGTTCTTATTACTCCCTCATCCACCTCAACATCAACTATCAACAACACTATCTCATTGCCAACTAAATCTCACAACACTCCCACCCATGATGATGATGAAGCATCAACTAGCTCAACCATCCCTTTGTCTCAAATTTTGGTTTAGGATACCTTGTAATCCATATTCCAATGACTCTCTCTTGGGGAGTATCACCTTTTAGCCTTAGATGTTTTTCCTACTCCACAAGAATATGGGAATCTAAAATATGACCCTTCCTATGATCCCAACATTAGAACTATTATCCCTTTCAGGCTCCCCAATAATAAAATAAGTTTAATCTATGGGGGACTCGACCGTTGGCTTCTCACTCCCACCACTATGCCATTAATCTGACCATTCACTACCAATTTTTCTTATCTAGATAAACCAACCTTTGTCAAAACATACCTTTATAGGTGTGCTTAGAAGGGGTTTGGTATTGACCTCTATGAATAGGGACCTCATGAGTTCTTTAGCCTTAGGTTTGTACCATAAAAAGAACCCACATCACAAAAACCTATTATTGGCATCAACGAAGAACCTCCATCCTCACCAACCCCATCTCCCTCTAAATTTGAGGACTCTGATATCATCCCATATAACTTTTTTTTTTATCAATACCATTAGTTTGGGCCCCCTGACCTATTAAAGATGGTCAAACTAAAACCCTTCCTCTCATCCATCTTAAAATTATTGAATGTGATTCCCGTACCATCAACACCATCTAACATCAAGATGATGATTCCATTCTCGCCTACCTAAATGTAGGGGATTCAATTCAAGAATTCCTTCCTCCTAAGAATCAAACTATGTTGAATGAATCCACCATTGATATCAACTTGGGTACTTAAGATAACCCCCATATCATCAAAATTAGCCAATATTTAAATTCCATATAGCAACAATATTACCCTTCTTTCCTTCAAGGCCATAGCATAGCTTTTTCTTAGTCCTATAAGGTTATGTTTAGAATTGACCCTTTCATTTCCCTCCATAACATTATTACTCATCTTGATACTAATCTAGTTAAGAAAAATCTTCATAGAATACATCCTCACATAGCCCTCCTTCTCAAATAAGAGATTCAATGTCTCTTATTTGTCCATTTTATTTAACTTAGTGACTATCCACAACATGTTTCTAACATCATTCCCATCACCAAACCCACAAGGGGCCTTCACTTATAAATTATTTTTTGGGACCTCAACCTTTTTTTCCCTAAGGATGACTTTCCTCTACCCAACATCAACCAACTTGTTGATCTTACAGCTAGCCATGAAATGTTATCTCTCATGGATAGTTTCTTATGATATAATTAGATCTTGATTTCCCTTAAAGTTCAACATAAAAATTCCTTTATCACCCCATGTGGAACCTTCTAATATAGATCAATGCCCTTTAGACTCAAGAATGATAGAGCAACCTATAAATAAGCCATGACCTATATCTTTCATGATCTCATCCAAAAAATATTAGAGGACTATGTGGATGATCTCCTTGGGAAATCCAGACACTGTAAGGTTTACCTAGTTGTTTTATCCATCATCTTCGATCGACTAATCAATTATCATGTCAAGCTCAACCCAAAGAAGTGTATTTTTGGATTCCTATCAAGAAAGCTTCTAGGTTTCATCATCTATCTCTATGGATTGAAATAGACGCCACTAAAGTTAGATTAATCTTGGAGATGCCTCCTCCCACCAACCTTATGCAATTTCTTAGCCTAAAAGGTAAACTTTAATCCATCTATCACTTTATCTCTTGGCTATTAGATAAATGTCAACCCTTTCACCACATCCTAAAGAAAGATACCTCTTTAAAGTGGACCAAAAAATGCCAATAAGCCTTCTATTCAATTGAGTATCTCCTCTCGCCACTTGTCCTCACCCCTCTTAAGGTAGACCAACCCTTTTACCTATATATATCCACCATAGACCATTCCTTAAGGGTAATGCTCACTCATCATGATGAACAAAATAGAGAGAAATCTATCTATTACATTAGACATACCCTCATCAAATATGAAACTTGGTATACCCATCCCAAAAACCTCTACCTTGTCTTAGTTTTTGTGGCCTCAAAACTCCATCACTATCTTTTTAATCATAAAACATATGTCATCACCAACACTAATGTATTCAACTATATGCACTCCAAGCCATACCAAAACTAGCATATGGCTAAGTGGCTGATACTCCTCACTGAGTTTAATCTTGAGTTCCTTCCACAAAATTCCATTAAAGGATAGGTCATTGATGACCAATTGGCCAAATATCCTCTACTAGATAATCAACCTCATTCTCTTGCCTTCCTAGATGAGTCCATTACAAATCTTTCTTATGATGAACCCACCTACCAAACGACCATGTTTTTTTATGGCTCTAAATGCCACAATAGTGAGGGTGATGGAGTTATTCTCATTCCCTTAATGGGGAACCTCTTCACCTTTACTTTAAACTTGATTTCAAATACACCAATAAAATCGCCAAATATGAAGCCCTAGTCATAGGTCTCCAAACTGCTCTAGCCTTTAGAGCCAAAATAATCAGTGTCATTAGTAACTCCCAACTAGTCATTAACTAGGTCATATGATCTTATCAATGTAAAAATGATGTCTCCCTAAAGTATAAACAACTCATGGACATACACTTAGAATCATTCAATTGTTACACTATCTAGTTAGATCCTTGATCTACTAATAAGGTCATGGATACAATGGCATCATTTGCTTCCCAAATTCCATCTCAACCTACCAAATATAAACTCTTTGTCACTACCTATCACTTTATCACACCTTCATATGTCAGTTCTTATCTTCCTATCATTTGTAGTGTGAAAATATCTCCTTATAACATTTGGTATAACCAAACTTTTGACTACCTCAACCATGGAATTATTCCTCCCAACCTTTTGAATAATGCCCAAAGAGATTCTATTCAGACTACCTCTCATTACACCATACTAGGGTGAATCCTTTACAAATGTGGATTTGACAACATCCTTCTCTGTTGTCTCTATAGTCATTGAGTTTCCCATGTCATCAAGGAAATGCATGATGGAGTATGTGGGAGACACTTTAGTGTCTTAGATATTTCTAAGCTTATCCTTCACCTTGGTTACTATTGGCCCACCCTTAATCAACATTGTTGTGACTATGTAAAGAAGTGTGTCAAATGTCAACAACATGCTAACTTATATCATGTACCTCCTCATGGCCTTAAAGTATCAAAAGATTATTGGCCCTTATCACAATGGGGTCTTGACCTTATTTGGGAAATCAATCCTCATTCTTCACAATGATGTTAATATATCATTACTACAATCAAATATTTTACTAAGTGGGTGGATGCCATCCCTCTTATTTCAACTTAAGCTAAAAAAAATATTAAGTTTATCAATCACCATATCATCTACCACTTTGGTGTTCCCCATAAAATCATCACTGATAATGGAAAATATTTTAAAAATTGGAAAGTGTAAGGTCTTTGAAACACTTTTGGCATCAAGTTAAGCTTCTCTTCACCCTATCAACTATAAACCAATGGATAGGTGGAAGCCTTTAGCAAAACTCTCATCAAAATGCTCACCAAAGTAGTAAGTGATTCAAGATGGGATTAGCACTTACACATCCCTTTTTCTTTATGGGCCTATCTCACTATCATTTGAACCTCTATGGGTGCTACCCTTTTCTCTCTCATCTTTGGATTAAAGGCAGTCTTGCCTCACAAAGTCCAAATTCCATCCCTTCATATATCTTTACATGAAATCTTTTCTAAGTGTGACATTCATCAAGAATGCCTCATGTATCTTGAACTCTTGGATGAACATCACTTCACAACCCTTAATCATCTTCATTTCTATCAAGAATCAATCAAGCATGCATACAATAAACACATAAAGAGAGAAAGTTCAATATTGGAGACCTTATCCATAAGGAAAACCAACATGTAACTAATATGGAGAAGAGTAAAAATGGAAAGTTTGCTTTCAATTAGTTTGGACCCTATATCATAACCCATAAGTAGGAATTGGGAGTTTATCATTTGTCTTCTCTTGAAGGCAAACTAGAACCAGAGCTTCTCAATGCTTCACATTTACATCCTTTTTATTTTTGAAACAAGGATTGAACTCACCTTTATGTCTAACTTGAGCTCATCCCTTGGTCTCTGAGGTTTTCACTTTCCTTCCCCTACATATCCCTAATCCCTTTGGGAATGATTGATCACAACATACAACCATGTGATTACCTATCATAGTTATAGCCTAATCCTAAGCATGGGTACCATGGATCTACCCATGGCATGGTTCTCATGGATGCTTTTTGTCTCTACTCAGATGGAATCCCATGATAAATTGTCTCTCAAACCATGTTCCTTCATCCATCATTTCCCTTTTATAATAAAGTCTTGCCTCCATAAAATTAAACCTTTAAACCTACATATATATGTCCATGTATAATTTTGCATTCAAAATCACTTGGTTTCATATCTCTAGCATTGTAGACTGCTCCCTTGAAGGACAACTACCCAATAATTAAAATTTGCTTAAAAAATAGATTGTTCCCTTGAAGGAAAGCTATAAAAATCCAATTTTAGACCACTCCCTTAAAGGATGGGTAATAAATTATCATTTGAATCTTCCCACATTGATCAACTTCAACCACTTATTAAAATAACAAAAGAAATAAATGACCCTATGTCAAAATTAGAGTAAATATGATGAAATTGACTCTTATAAGTACCATTTGTAGACTTCCCACATTGATTAGTCTACACATTATCTCATTATCCTATAATTAGATCTTATATATGGCATTGGTAG
Source organism: Torreya grandis (assembly GCA_037957365.1). Classification (NCBI taxonomy): domain Eukaryota; kingdom Viridiplantae; phylum Streptophyta; class Pinopsida; order Cupressales; family Taxaceae; genus Torreya; species Torreya grandis. The sequence goes on along the minus strand of JARHVA010000540.1, from coordinate 155,360 downwards.
ACTTTCTGCATTGATTAGTCTACCAATCATCTTAAGGCATGGACTTGTCTATTACAGTTATTTGGTCACCTATATAAGGGGCAAGCTAACCCACACCAGGTTACCTTTTCACATATTTAACATTCAACCTTCAACCTATCACCTCCATTCCCTCCACACCTTGTTTCAAATCAAGGGACTATAAGCTTACTTGATACAAAGTGATTAAGACACCATCTTTCTCAACCAAAGCATGCTTTTATAAAGCATTCGATAGGTTTATGCTCACTAAGTAAATCCAACTATGGTTTTTAGTTATTATATCTTTTACAACTAAAAACATCATGCCTTTTTCTTACCCTCTATTCATTATTTCATGTGGCCATATGTCTCCTAATTATTATCTTTTTCTCACATTTATTTTTTTATCTACACCTACTTTATGTTCTTCCATTATATATCCATAACATTGTGAACCATGAACAAGACAAATATAAACCATATCCTACCCATCAACAAGATATCAAGAACCATAAAATCATAAATAATCATAGCGTACAATTATAGCATTAGTACACCATAATATCATCATTAAATGTAATCAAAATCATCCCTAAAAAAAGATATCATCCTATCTATGAACCATAATATCACATTATTTCATAAAAAATATTACACCCTCATCCTATCTAACCATATTGTTATAATCATCTCATTAAAAAAAATCATCAAAACCTATCTTAATCATGAGCAAACTAAACTAAATCACCAAAATATTTGATAGATAGGTTTTGATGAGCAAACTAAATCACTAAACTAAATTACATCCAATATCTTAATCACCAAAATATTTTCAAACCACATCATCATCACCATCCATCATAGCCATCATCAATTGCATAAACTAAAGAGTCAATGATAACCATAAACATGCAAACATCATATATGCAATCCATGATCCATAACCATAATTACATAATACTCATAATATATCAATACATCATCAATGCAACATCATGAACATAAGAAGATAATCATCATGATAGCATAATCATCCAATATAATCAAATGTCAATAATATCATCAGTATAATCAAAACATAGTCATCAATAAAAAGATGAATGAAATAATGTATCCATGTCTCTCTCACTCATATACATCTCATGTCATTGACACACAAGTTGGTATAAAAATCATATACATAATTTATCTATAAGACCTTTGGTACACCACTATCACTAGCCCCATCTGCACTTGCACTACCATCTAGTGGTGACCCCCATGATATCTCTGCCTATCCCACTATCAAGGCCTACTTTCTAGGAGTAACTATAAATGGACCCCCTACTAAGCTGGCCTTGTACTCCCCATATATCATCTCCAATGGTAATTATGGTAGCACTATCACCTCATAATATGTCAGCTCCTCAATGCTGGCTAGGTATCATGTATTTAGAACTATGTTAGGAGTTCCTTCTACTACAGATGCTCTTGCCCTCTATCTCAAAGAATATCTCTTCTAAGAAAATAAATCTAGGGAGGTCTTTGCCATTTCATGCTCACTAGTAAAAGTGGAAACCTACCCCTATAAGGTGATATTATATGCCTATAACATGTCCACATGTCCTTGTAACCTAGTAATCTAGGCATGTGCTACTACTAGTGCCACTACCACATACCCACCCTATATAAGTGCCCTTATAGGGTCCATATCCATAGGATAATACCCCATATCACCCCATCTAAAGTCAACCACTATGTACCTAGCCTGGAACCACACTGTATAACCATCTATAATCCTTGCATCATCAATGGCTACTCTAGCTGACAACTCCTCATAGTCTATATGATGTCATGGGGATATGGCTCTAGAAGTAATAAATTGACCTCCTCCCTCCTATATAAAGGAAATTTAGGTGGGATCCCTTACACTAGTCTAAACTATCTCTAAACTCAGTCAAAGGGGATTCGCTGAGTCTCCCCATCTCTCTTCCCATAAATCTAATACTAGCTGTATAAGGATAATATATGGTACCTATGCCTGGGCCAATTCATCCAATCCACATATGGAATCCATATCATATCCCATACTACCAAAACCTTTAATGCATCATGGAATAATTATATGTCTCTAGATCCTCCACCTACCCCTACCAAAACATAAATATATCTCTATTACATGAATCCCACTAGAAAGGTGACCTGAGTGAATCCCTGCTATGGTATCCAAAATAGTCTCAAGACTTGAATATGCTCATATGCCTAGTAGTGAAGCATGAGATCAATTCTAATCCCATACCGTGTATGTTCCCAAAAGGTCTAAATCTCATTTTAAATCTAGACTAGTAATATTGGGGCCCATCTAAACACCATCCTCCCCAGTAGCATCTCTACCAATACCCCCAATAGTTGGTATGGAAATCATCCATGGATAGAATTCAATAATGTGAAACATGTCACTACCATCATCATCATCAACAAACATCTATCCTCTAGAGGCCTCTAGTATAATGGCCTGATCCCAAACCCCCTTGCATGCCACCTGACCTAAGCCCAATCTACTCCGTATATCAGGTCTATATAATAATCTCTATCCTCACTCTATATATGATAAATTGGCTCCCCCTAAATGGGTAGTCATGCGATCCTAGTCATATCCTCCAATAAGATGGTCATCTCTCTAGTCAGTAACATGAATGTATTTATTATGGGGTCTCATCTCTTGATGAAAATGATGATCATAACTACATCTCATATGAAGTGCTGATAATATATTATGGAACCTAAGCCAACCATCTCCATGTGACTCCACTCTTCTACTATCATCCCATCTCTAACCTTAATGAATATCCTAGGGACTTAGTCCCTCATCTAGATTTGATTGTGAGCCTACACAACAATCACATTAGCATAAACACTTAGTTTTCCAATTCACACTCACTATTACCCTAAACCTAACATTTTCAAACTATTTCACTCTAACCCTTCACACTTCCTATCTTAGCTTTTTACACTCACTACATACCTCTACCATTATATACACAAATTTTAACACCTAAATACTTATATCTTGAACACTATCCCTACTTTGTATACTCTCCTTTGACCTACATTTAACCTTTACCACATTACCTTTGATTGACCCTAACACATAATTTTCAAGCACCTACATGAATCTAATTACTTAATTTAACCCACCTCCCCTTCATCCTATCCTCCCTACATTTGACCTTTACCACATACTTTATGGACCTCTTAAAACATTTAAACCTCTTACCCTTTCCCCACTTCCACACTTTAACATTTAATAATTTCAAACACTTTCCACGACATTCAAAAAAATTACCCAAATATAATATTTTCTATCACTATTTTAATACCCAATCTTAACACCCTTTAATCACCATTGGTTCATTGAACCATTGATAGTCCCTTAGGGTCCTTTCACCCTCGATGTTTGATCAGTGTGGTTAGGTCGAACCATCGATGGTCATTGTGTGTGACTATCGGTGGTGAAACCCTACCACCTTCTTTCCCTTACACATCACAAAACTCACTTAAATCCCACATTTGAACCATCTCATCATATTTTACAACCCATTACACACCCCAAGTACCCTTCCAATCAAAGTTTCACCCCTAGATTTGCCTACTTTCAATAATAACCTAAAATTATGGAATCATGGCCCAAGACATTCACAAAACCACATCTAAAACACTCAAACCTAATCAATACAACTTCCATACAAAATTACTTCAAATACCTCTCAATTTCAAAGCAACCCCTACCTTATTTTGTGATTGTTGGCATGGTCAGAGTCCTCATACTATTTCCTATTCATGCCCACCTCCACCCTCCATCTAGTCAACATTAAATCACCCTAACCACACATAATCAACCACTAATATTTCTCCACCTTAGCAACCTCAACACATAATGCCCAAATGACAAAATGCTAGAGAAAAAACAACCATGATCCAAATGTCAAAGGGTAAAAGTGATTTCTCATTTTTACTTTTTATATCATGGCTTTTTATGGTTTTCTTGTGTCTTGATGGTCAGAGTGACCATCAGTAATTGACCCTTAGAACACTCCTAAACCATCACCATTCAGGGTCTTATTTCTTTTCAACACTTTCAACCACACCTTGCCTAAAGTTTACACTTTTTAAAGAACTACATTTGGCTTGAAGTTCTTTTTTGGTTTTATGTCCCTAAAACTATGTAGGTATCATCCAATTTCCTAGTGTATATAGAGTCAAGTCAGCCATCCCATACCAACCCATACCAAACCTACCAACTATCATACTATATCCACCTTGATGTTGGATATTTTTGACCTAAATAATTTGCATGTTTTATGATGACCCTGATTTGGTCACTTTGATCAGTCCAACCAAATTTACCATGTTGAACTTTTGACCTTTGCACCACCTTATGTATGACTTGACTTATTAGGTTATTTCATGGGAGCACTTCCTACCTTGGATACTTATGACCAACACCAACCCTATCTAGATGACTAGATAGGCATGACCCGATCAGCTATGACCAATGTTATGGATTGGTTACCCCTATCACATGTCCCTCTAAAAATGAACATATTTTTACCAACATTGGAAACTTTGGTCTTTGTGTGATCTTGGTTATCACCCTTAGTCATATTTTGGGGCATGTTTACATCTCAAATACCCAAACTTTTATAGCACTCACCCCATGACTACCCATTTATGATTTATCAAACCCTAATCCAATTTCGCTTTTGCTTCATCAACCCCAGTTTGAGGGGGAACACCTCCTCCCATACTTAGGGCAACTATAACTTGACCAACAGTCTATTTTTATTTTGCATCTTATAAAACCAAAGCCACATAATAAAAATGGGTAAAATGTAGACACTCAAAAACTACACATGATAGCTTTTGATGTCAAACTACCCTTGATCCTCATTTGACCTCATGTTTAGTGGACCACTTAATCAATTAAACTCATTTAATAATTTAACCACATAAAACCCCTAACTTAACATGTTTAACTAAACCATTTAATTCAACTTTCTTTAACCTATTTTATTTTATCCCCTCGACTACCAATAGTTAGTATAACCATCGATGGTTAGCTTAACCATCGATGGTCAGGTCCCCAAACATGTTTTAAAGTATTAAATAAATGATAATTTTGTGTGAGATAAGCTTCTCCCTAAATGAAAACTTGTTTTTAAAACTTAATTTAAAATGTCATAAATTGGCAAATTCATCCCCCCATCAAATTAATAACTTCTTCCATCTTAATTAGCAACTTCATCCTACAAGAGGAGAAAAGGAGGAAGTGAAAGAGATCCATAATCCATAATATTGCATGTAAGCTCTCTTTCATACAAGTATCCATCATCCTTTTAGTAAGAAAGTAACACCATCGAAGACGTGAAGCTCAGTATAATCACTTTTAAAAGATAAAGTACTATCACTCTAGTCAAATCACTTCAACATTCCACTATCAAGTTTTAGGTATCTTTTTATTTATTTATCTTATTTCTAATTCTTTTACCCTAGAAAAACCATTAGTATCTTATTCTCCATCCCTCAACCTTGTAATAGACCTTTGTTTGTCCAAATATCCAATTTGCACCTCTTATTTTGATCATTTTTAGATTTACATAGGCAACTACCGATAGTTCCAAAACCATCAATGGTTAACCTAAACCATCGATGGTTATCCAAATTCTAATGGTGAGACCCAACCACTGATAGTTCACCTAACTAATGATGATCACTATGGCATGAAAATATAGCAAGTTATTCTTAGCCCTTTAACCCTAATCAAACCCAACTTTCTCTATTTCTACCAAATCATAGTACCTTTTTTTTTATTTTTTAGACTGGACCCTAACCATTTTAGCATAAGTATTGACTCACTTTTTCTATTTTAGCTGATTAATTTCAACAAACATTTATTTTATCTTCCTTGTATGTATTTAATTTCATATCATTGAATGCAAGTACCTTATCTTTTCATTTATATCAACTTAACTATTATAAAAATAGATTGGTAGCCTCCTAGAAAGAAATATGCTTCTTGAATCTAACTCATGATAGGAATTCCACTCGACCATCCATCCAATAACACCTTTTTCTAGTGTCTTTCTTATCTACAGGGTATTCCTTCCAAGCTAAAAAGGAGTTCTCATCATCCTCTATATTCACATGTGCACTTTAACAAGTATTTTTATACACACCCTATTACTAGTTTCATTACTTTACTTATAAATTAAGAAATGAGTGAAATTAATTGAAACATAACAATAAATGTTTGAGCATCTCATTATTGAGTTTCTAGAGTTTTTTGCTATTTGACCTTTACCTAAGATGGTACATTTTGATTTGTCGCAATATCCATAACTTTGGGAAGAATAACAAGAAGATTTATCAAAATAAGATGATCATAATCATACCTTGCCTACAATTCTAGAAGATGGATCCACACTCCTTTGTAAAACACAACATAAGTGAACCTAGGAACTTATGAGGATCCCAGAATTGTTTAACTTGGAGCTTCCCTTAACTAAGTAGAACATGAAAAAAATATATCCTTCTTAAGGTATTATATTTATATATTTGCATGGGCCTATTCCAGTATGCCAATATTAGACCTAGACTTGGTTGTGCATCACCTTATTATCTATCCTGATGCTAAACTAGGCAAGCAAAAATTAAGAAAGATGCATCCATGAATTGCCATATTAGTTAAAGTAGAACTAAAAAAGTATCTAGGAGTAGGTTTCATTAGACCACTAGACTACTTTAAATGTATTTCAAACATAGTCCCAATGAGTAAAAAGACCCCAAATATACATATTTATACTAATTTTAGATATATCAACAAAGCATGCTCCAAAGCTAATTTTCCTTTGCCCAATATTAACATGATTATCGACTTGACTTCTAGGTATGAGATGCTATCCTTAATGGATGGATTTTTTGGATATAAACAAATCAAGATAGCTTAAGAAGATCAACACAAGATTGTGTTCACCACTCTAGGGGGAATATGTTGTTACCAAGTCATGCCATTTGGATCAAATAATGTTAAAGATACATATTAGTGTGCCATGACTATCATATTCCATGACATGATGCATGATATTGATGAGGAATATATTGATGATATACTATCAAAATCAAAAACAAGATCTAGACACACTAATGTTCTATGAAGAATCTTTTAGAGATTTCATCAATATAAAGTCTGCTTGAATCTTTAAAGTGCATTTATGCCATCAATTTAGGAAAATTATTAAGATTTATTATATCTCAAAGAGGGATCAAAGTTGACTTTGTCAAGGTCAAGGCCATTATGTAAATACCTCTACCAGACAATCTTAGTTATGAAGCCTGCAAAAAAAGATCGAATCTATACATAGGTTCATTTCTTAATTAGAAGATAAGTGCCACCCATTTACCCATCTCTTGAATAAAGGGATTTAATTGAAATGGGATTAATATTATCATATAGAATTCGTGAAACTCAATACATATTTGGCCAATTTACCCATCTTGAGATCACCAACACCTAGATGATCAATACTTATTTACATTTCAGTAACATAGAATGGACTGGGGGAAATTTTGGCCTAACATGATGATCACAATAAAAAATGTAGTATATTATTTAAGCCACACTCTAGTGGTTTATAAACATAATTATACACCTATTTATAAGGTGTGTTTAGTTATGGTGTTTTCTACCCAAAAGTTGTGGCACTATATGCTAAACAACAAAACTATTATCATCACCAAAGTCGACCCTCTCAAATTATTATTATCCAATGTAGCTCTTTAAGGATGCATGCTAAGTGGGTTATGATCCTAAGTGAATTTGAAATTGAGCATTAAAATTAGAAAGCAATCAAGGGGTAGGTTATTGTTGATCAACTTGTGGAAGCCCCTATAAAATATACTTGATTGCTCAAATTTGACTTCCTAAATGATTCCATTATGACAATAAAGAAAGAATTAAGGGAACCTAAATAATGGAAGATATATTTTGATGGATCCTTTAAATATCATGGATCTAGAGCTAACATATTATTGATTATACCCTAGGGGATCTAATTCCCAAAGCATTTCATATATAATTTCATTGTACGAATAATATGGCCAAGTATGAGGCCTTGATTATAAGGCTTTACCTTGTCATACAGTGGGATATTCATAATTTAAAATTTTATTATGATTCCTAGTTGATCATCAATCAGACCACTGATCAGTATCAAACCAAAGATGACAAGATTATTCTTTACAAGAAAATTGTGGATAATCTTAAATCTCATTTTAAATCTCTATAGTTTAAACAAGTTCCAAGAGTAAACAATAAATATACTGATGCAATAGCAATGATTGGCTCTATGATTTATATTTATGGAAGTACCAAAGAGTATTAGTTCCTAATAAAAATACTTCTTCAACCTACACGTATTATAATAGATTCAGAAAGGGCATGGACCTATCCCAATCCCCCACTTAAATTACCCTAGTTCGAAGACTTTTATAATTACTTCCATGATCATGTTTTCCCAATCAATCTATCCAATAACCAACAAAAATTATTCCATCACCATTTATCATGTTATACCCTCCTCGAAAGCACACTTTATCATAAAGGCTATGATGGAATGATTTTTTATTTTTGATCTTTAGGAGAATCCAAGAAAGTGCTGAGGGAATTTCATGAAGGAATGTGTTGGGCCCACACCAATGGTGTAGTCTTAACAAAGAAGATCCTTAGAATAGGCTATTATTGGCCCAAAATTAATATTGAAGCTTGAAATTATGTAAGGAAGTGCATTCCTTGTCAGAAACATGGAAATTTAATACATGCACCTTATTTACTACTATAACCAATCACAACACCGTGGTCATTCTCAATATGAGGCCTCGATCTCATTGGGAAAATAAACCCAACATCTTTAGATGGCCATAAGAATATCCTTATTTCTATCAAGTATTTTACTAATTAGTTTGAGGCCATTCCTCTCACTTATGTCATCAAGAATCATATGGCCAAATTTATCCATTACCGTATCATCTATCGATATGGTATCCTAGCTCACCTTATATCTGATAATGGCAGATCCTTTAAAAACCAAGATGTAAAAGCTCTTTGTGTGAAAGTCAAGATCAAGAATAGTAAATCAACTCCATATAATTTAAAAGGCAATGAACAACCTAAGTCATAAAAAAAAACCATTGTATCCATTTTAAATAAGATTATCAATGTTAATTGCTATAATTAGCACTTATAAATCTTTCTTACCCTTTGAGATTATATAACCAACCATCAAACCCCAACATGAAACACTTCATAATCCTTTGTTTATGGAATTAAAACTATAATCCTGATCGATATTGAGCTTCCATCATTGTGAGTATCACTAGAGCATATTGAAGATGATGAAGACTATAGGGTCTCAAGGATGCAAGAACTAGAAATTATTGGTGGTAAGCATTTAGCTACCCTAGAAAACTTGTAGGACTATCAGAATAGATTATAGAGAAGATACAATAATCACATTATCCTTCATGAGTTTGATATTGGTGATATGGTCTTGAAAAAGAAACAAAATAACATAAATTTTGAATTCAATAAAAAAGGTAAGTTTTAGCGTAATTGGTTAGGACCATTTATTATCATGATGAATTATGGATAAAGGGCATATTGACTAGCTAAATGAAATGGTGAAGAAATTCTAGATCCCATGAACATTGTGCACCTTAAGAGGTTCTACACATGAAAATATTCAAACCATTGTGTACAAGACCCCTTACTTAGGAGGAACTTGTGCTGAAGTAATTTCATGCTACCATTTTATACTTGCTTAGAGCGCTCGCACATGAGACCTATTACTTACAAAACTTTGGATAGTGAAAGATTTTGGACCATTGGTACTCTAAAAACATTTTATTTGAACCTATGTCATTATCTTCAAGAACCATATCATTTAGACCATTCTCTTTGAGAACCTCATTCTTCATCCCACCCTAGACCATCCATCTATTGGACCCTATTATTTGGACCATTCTCTTTGAGAATGACATTTTTTATTATGTCTTGGGCTTGTTGAAACCTAAAACTTTGGATCCCTTGACAAATTATGATTTTGATTATGTATCATCAACATTATGAACATCTTTGATGCTAGTTAACAAATTAGCTCATCCAAAATAATATTTCATAGCTTCTTCTACAAACAAGTGAATAAGAACACCTTTTTAGCTTAGGATCTTTGCCTACCATATGGTTCTTTAGATTGATTTCATGCTATACACTATTCTATATTATATTTTTTTCTAATTGGTGAATATTTTTGCCTTTTCACGATCATTGCTATCACTAATTTATGAGCATATTATGTTCCAGCTAGCTTTAGCTATTATTGGAACTCTTAGTTAGTTCCTTGATCCATTGTTTATATCCATGAGGATAGTTGTAGTCAGCTTAGGTATTTATTGGAACTTCTACTCTTCAATGAGAGTATACCTAACTAGTTGGTCCCCATTATACATATTTTATCCCAAAAAGACCAAAAAAATTATAAAATGATCTATAAAAGAATAAAAATATTGTCTTATACTTTTATACATTCTAATCCTCATGCTTTTATCATTTTCCAATCATTTTATCCTACTAAATTTTCATTGTGTTAGTCATCTTGTCCCATGAACTTTATGTTTTTCAAGATTATTCTCCCTCATCCCACCATGATACACTCTTATCATTTTTCAAAAAAAATTAAGTTCCACTAGCTTTCTATTTCGTAAGTCATATCATCTCACCAACTTTTCATTTTATAAGACCAATCTCATTTGTCAAGTCTTCCCTTTTCTTATACAACATTAATCATATGCTATGATCATCATCATGTATTGTATCCCACTTCCTAGGAGAACTAAATTTGGCCTAAATTTCATGTTAGAACATGCATCCATGGAATTATGTAGGCAAAATCTACTTATCTTGTAAATTTGGATTTAGCTTCGCCAACCCCTTCCTTTTATTCTCTTTCCCCATTTTTTTGTCATTGTTCCTCATTAATTAGGAACAAATTTTGTGTCCTTGTTCTTTGTTACATTGTGTGGAAATTAATGCCTTTACTACCTGTGCATGAACAATTATGTTTAAACCACACTAACTGGGTTTTTGTTTGTGTGTTTATTTGAGTTTTATTGGTATTTTGTTGTGGTTTTACACTTCTACACAAATTTTAATCTCATTTTCTCATCTTATTACTTCTTGTCTCACCTTGGTCTTGTGTTTCCATCTATATTTTTTCTTGTCTCTTTTGTGTTCAAGAATGTCTTGATAGTTCACATAGATCTTGAGTATTTATATCCTGATCCTATGTCATTAATATTTTCTTGATATTCATTTTTAAACATTCTTGTTCATAATTTAATCTTAATTATTCATATCTTTATTTTAAGTTGGGATCATTTATGTTTATCTTATTCTTTGTCTTTGCTTTTTTGTTTAAATGTAAATAGTTGTAACTTTGATTTTGGTCATTGTTTATCATTATCTTTAGTTATAGGTATTCATATTTGAACTGACTCCATGTAATTGAAATGAAATTTCATTATAAGTTATTCATACTTATGATACCTAATTTATATTACAATAGTAAGCACTTTATGTTATAGACTTAAGTCTTAACGTCAACACAACTTCGATGAATAGATCTCAAGATCACTATGCATAAACTAGGCTCAATAGGTTTATTACTTGACTCAATGCTTAAATGTGTATATCTTGACATAAATCATGAGTCTAATCAATTATTGGTTAATTTTAATCATCCCTCATTCCATTCTCTCCCAATATTAGGTGAAATACATTATTTTGAGGTCTATTTGGACTATATAGTTAGCACTTGGATACATGATGTATCTTAGCTTAGATCAGCCATCTTCATTCTTATTTTTATATATTTCATCACTTTGTGCATCCTTACATCTATTTTTTATGGGTTTCATAGCCATTACACCATCATATCTATGTTTTCACCCACTCATTTTATTCTATGTTTGAGGTTATAACCTTGAGTTATTGCTTGTCAATTTTCCCATGCTAGGTCATAACATTAGAATCAGTTAACAATTATCAATCAGTTCTATTGGGGCAAAACCATTATTTATTCTTTATCAATGATCAAAATTAGCCCTACTAAGGCACAAATATTTTATCATGATCAAATCTACTCTAATGGGGCACTTATTATTATCTCTTTATGGATACCATGTTTTCCTTTTCTTCTAATTCCAAGCTCTCCACACTTTTGCCCATGATGGAAATGTTTTAGTGTGTAACTTGTCTTGAGATTGATCAATGTTATAAATACACAACTTGCACTCTCAAATTAAGTGCATTCAAAGTGTGTCCCTTAGATGTTTGGATTGATTCCTTCCCATTCCCCTTGTCTTTAGGGCCCATTATACCTCTAATTATATTTTTATCATTGATGGTAACCACATGTACAAAAATTATCTCATATAAATTTGATCTGTTCCATGGGTTAATATCTCATTGTCCCTCTCTTTTCAAGAGTCCATCCTTTTCTTTTATCCCAGTATGTCCTCTCGAGGGGGCATCATGGGTCATTTCCAATTTCTTCATGACAATTATTTTCTTTTAAAAGATGTTGCTTTGCCTGAATGTCTTGCTATACCTTCTCAAATAGGCAGAAAATATAGACATCTAATTCCTATCACCATTTGTGTTGAAATTGTCAATATTCCTTGAATTTCACTCAAATGCACAATTTATGTCAAAATCACTAAAAATGTTTTAAATGGTTTGAGATTATTATATACAAGTGTTAGTTTAGGCCAATGTAACCTTAAATGGGGAAATGCATTTTATGTGATTCCTAACTTTGATCAATTAATTTCAAGTCAAAATGATGATTTTTCCTTTTTGTGCTCTGGATCACTCTTTTCTTCTAATTCATTATTACATGTCATGTACCTTTGTTATTTTGTGTTGGCAACATCATAAATGGGAATACAGGTCTAACACATCTAACATCACCTTTCAATTCTTCTTGACCCAAATTATGATCCAGTAATATGATTTTTTGACCATTTTGATTAATTAAGGGCCAATTTCCAAAGAATTACATAAATATTGATTAATCTTGTGTAGGGATTTTAATTCAAATCAAGAGCATATATGGATTTTCCATGAAGGTTATTGATTATTTTAATATTGGAAATTGATTCTCAATATCTGCATCATCAAATGACATGGTAAATGAGGTGGCATCCATAAACCATAAATGCAATAAATATTTGAATTATGGGCACTGATGCCTAATTAATGCCCCTTCCTCCCAAATCCTTATGAGGATATTTATGTATTTAATTCTAAATATTAGATTAATATATGGCCACACATTTTAATCTTGAGAAGGATGATCATGGTTGATCTTAGACCATTTCCAAAATTTATAAATAAGAGGGCATAAAACACCATTTCTTAAGTTAAACAATTGTAGAGTTATAATGCATAATTGTCTCCACATATTTTTGTGTTGATAATTTAGGTTATTTTCACTCTTCATTTGATAGGCTAGATTAGATATTTCTTTTATTAAACCTAGGTTATACATAGTGTTCTTGATGCAATAGAGGACCAAAGAAGCCATTGTTGAGAAAGATAAGAACATTATATCAAGGGGAGAACATGCTTGAAGATGCTCTTGGGTGGTGGAATCAATTTGGGAATGTAACTAGCATTGATTTCTTTCAAATTGACCTTCATTATCATTAGTAAAACTTTTCATGAATAATTTGGCTTAGGTTGTCAATTCTTATGCATTATTTTATGAGTTTTCATGACTAATGTTTGAATTTATCCTCTTTAAAATCCATCCTATAGATACTAGTTTATGTAAATATATACAATAAAATAGTTATAATTGAATGGAAAATGGTTACCATTTCACTTTTCATGTATCAAAACTTGTGTACATTATAGGGGCATGAACATTATTCATTCATTTGCAATCATGCTTTTTGTTTTTACATGGATCAAAATTAATCTAATTGGAACATGAATAATTATGTTTGAATCTCTAAGCCATATATAGTGGTTGATTTATTTTTTGAGTAAATCTTTCCTAATCAATTCTCTCATTTACCTACTTATTGATTTGTTTTTGATTTTATCTTAGCCACATGGTTCTCTCTCTTTTTTCATACACATTTACTTGGGTTACTACATTGTATATTTCCCTCCACATTCATGAGGTTTGGGCCATGTTTCCTTCCCAAATTAGGATCTTAAATAGTTCTATAATTTTATATCATGATCACCACAAATCTCTAATGATTCAAGAAGGAAACATCTTCTCCAACAATCTATAATGGAAATATGGCCTTCACCATAACCTAGGTGTACTCTAAGCCTTATCATTTCAATTTTAAATTTCAAAATATGGATTTCATATATTTAAATTAACTAATTCATTCTCATTTCAAGTTACATGGATAAAATTTATACATTTGGAGCCATATCCCAAAAGGTAAAGTGTGTTGTACACAATTAGGTATATTTTATTCTTTTCCTCTAGTAATTATTTTAATAGAATAAAAGTGAGGAATTTGTAGATACTAAAATATAGTCTTTAGTACTTGAAAATTAAAATATTGATGGATATTTACCTTGCTAACTTGAGCACCCAAATAAGGTCATAATTACCCACATTATCACACATGCATGTCATATTATAAGTCAACCCTTATGTTCTATTGTTAAAAATATATATGAACCTCAATGTCTATTTTAAACCTAGTATATATCCTTCATAGACATATCTGGACTCCTAAAGTAATCCACCTATACATGGGTTAGTTCTGACACTTGTGGTTATTATCTCTAGTTGATAACAACCTACATTGGTTGGAACTAACCCATTCATAATGGTAACTATTTTATAAAATAAAACCCATCTTTAGGGTCAACTTATAATCATACTATGTTAGTGCCATGAGGAATTATTTAAATGTAACCCTATATAAAATAATCAAGGTGTCATTCAAAAGGGATCAGGCACTTATCTTGAGGTACATCTATACACTATTACATATTGAAAAATATTACCATATTCTTCCCAATTTACAGATGCATGACTAGGAATAATCATCAACAAAGTCTATAACACTTAATCTTCAAGATAAATAAAGTATTTTAAAGTAATAAATAAAATATTTAGATTCATTCTCATATCAAAAGTGCACAATTGCACAATAACACTAGGTGGGAAAACCACATATGGCTTGATTTACCTCCATGTATTATTGGATACATAGGCAATGGATAATTTTCAAGTGGGGTAATTATATTCAACTTATCCCATTACACTCCCCAATTTTTAAGTAAAATAAGGTTGATTTCTATATTTGAACACATTACTAGGGTTGGGGATTTTAAATATTGATAAAAAAAGTTAACAATTGATTGTACAATCACTATGACACACTTATGCAAAGTTAGGTATTAGTTATTAGTTTATTATTGATCGATGATATTATTTTGATCTTATATAACTAACCATATGGAGGAAGTACATAATTTACTGAATTAAGTGAACTAGATGCATGCATGATCTTAATTACCATTTTTAGAACATAGTCACATTCAATTAGTCAACAAAAAAAGCCAATTATCATGATATATTTAGTATTTTGAATCTTTATAATATGCCTTTATAAAATTAGAAGGATTGATTATAAGTCATTTACATTCAAATGTATGCTTGAATTCCATGTCTATTGATCTGAATTACATTTCAAATTTCTCTATCTTAATTAGATTAATCTTCATCATTAATCCAAATTAGCATAAATAAATTGATGCCACATCTAATGAATATAAATAGGAAATCCAAGCCTTTACTACAAACCAAAATACACTTAATCCTAATCAAGTAATTTTACAATTAGTGAATTAAATGGCTACAATGTAAGCTTCCAATAATGCTCAAATGTTGCAATTGCATAACCAACATATGTAAATGAAATATAAACCTCAATAGGTTAAGTCGGTAATTCAAGATTAATATTTCCCTACTTACCCCTTATTAAATTTATTGGTAAACTCATTCTATAACCTCTACTTTGCAATAAATTTATTATACACCTTTAAAATGAATTTTTAATACATTATATCATATTTCCAACATTGACATTAGTGTATTACTCCTACGATATCCTATAATGGATCCATTGATCCCACTTTTAATATGATGGCCTTTGGTAAGATTTATAAGGATTGGATTAAACTTAACACCTTTTCTTCTATCAACTTATTATTTAAGTCCTTGACTAGTGATGCTTTATAATGGTAAAGCCAACTTAGGCTTGGCTTTATTACTAGATTAGAAGACCCAGTTAATGCAATGCTCCAAGAGTTTCAATATAATGGCTCACTTGAAAACAATCTATCCAAATTTATAATTTTTAAAAGAGTGAAAAATTAGACTTTTTAATATTTCATTAAACATTGAAAATCCTTAATTAATAAACTTGAGCAACCTATGTCAGAAGGAAACCTCTTCCACCTTTTTACTACTAAACTAAACACTATATTGTAGTACACTATTAGGTCCTTCACTCGAACATCATTGGATGAAGCCTTAGACCATGTTGAGTAATATAAAATATCCTATTGTAATTATAACATTCCCAAAAAAGGCAAGGGACTTTAATTCTTATGAGATATAATAATAATCATGTTATTGATGATGGTGTGTCTAATTTTTAAGATTACAAGAGGACCTTCCATGCCATTATAATAAGAATATCCAAAAACATGAATATCTCCCAATCCATAGTGGGAATTCCATTCCATCCTCTTCCTCCTCCATCACAATTCAATCCATTTGATGTACACCAACATATTACCCTTGACAAGCTCAAGAGATGCCTTCAAAAACCCTCACCTATAGATGTTTCTACTTCATATCTTATTATCCATTAGTATGAACCCAATTTATTTTTGGTTTCATGTTAATTGAGGCCATTATCATGAAACTTAAAATAAACTTCAACATATATCATTTGAGTTTAAACTTGGTTTTAAATTTGAAGCCATGATTAGGGAATGCTAACAAGCCTACATAATAAGGTTTCTAAGGTTCATGAGTATAAATTGAAGCATAAATAACTTAACCAAGATAATTATCACCTTGAATTTTATAAAAAAATTATTTTAAAGAACATTAAAAATAAAAAAGATAATAATCAACCTTAAACCTCTTCCCAATAAGCCACTAATGTTTTTTGAAATCACATTAAACCCACACTCTTCCAACAAGAAGGAATACTTGGTGAATATGAACAAAATGAACTTCATTGTCTCATTTATTGATATTTATGATATTAAATAATATGATATATATTAAAACAATAAACAAAATTAAGTTCATTGTCTCATTTATTGATTACAAATATAGATTCTTAATAACTAGGACATTGCTCAACATTTAAGCTCCCCCTCAAAAGCATTAATTTAGAAACATACAAAATGGAAGGATCTACTAGAAGGCTAGGCAAAACTAAATTTTGATGGTGATTTGAAATGAAACCTAGGCCCCACAAGTGGAGGAAGAGTCATTATAAACTAAAAAGGAGAGATGTTGGTGGCTTATGTGTGTCCCATGGGAACCCAAACAAATTACCTTATAGAATCCAAGGTGGCCCTCTGAGGTGTCGAGTTGTCTTCCAAAATCAATCTAAAAAGAATCATCATGGAAGGTGATTCTTTAAATATCATAAATATTATGGAAGGGAAAGTAACCCAATATCATACCATCAAAGACATCATTGACAATGCCAAGAAACTCTTGAGGGGCATGACTCATCTTTAAACTATTCATACCTATTGGGAAGGCAATGGGATAATGGACATTCTCATTAGTATTAGATTATAATTCCATATATTAAAAAATTATCATGATGCAAGTAATGTTCCAAATATTATCATCAAATCAATAGGATGAGAGTACCACTGCTTGATTAGTATATCATTTCACCACATGAGCATAATATTTAATTTAGGGTTTGGATTGTAATTTTGAATATCCTCAATTATGTTTATATAAGGAGAAGTAATTATTATAGGGAGATATGGTGGGCTTCTAAAACATCATTTGTATTTTTAAAAATCACTCCATTTAAAACCTTATGCCTACTTACCTCAACCTTGTGGATACTAATTTGATGGTAGGCAATAAGGAAAGGCTTGAGCCCATTTAATGCACAAAAGTGTAGGTCTAGGAAAAAGTTTAGAAGAAACTCAAATGCATGGGTATCACTAATTTTAAGGAGATAATCATAGAGCATAATTAATAATTCCCAAGATTTTATCGTGGCTTGGAACAAATGCAAGGTGACCATTCATGGTGTAAAAATCACTATTTTAGAGGAATTTATTTGGGAGGTGACCAATATTTCCTATGAGGGGATGAAGACATTCAATGACCAAAAATAAATAAGATATTGGGCAATGATTCTTTTAGATGAATGAGTTTGTGAAGATTGATAAGAAAGGATTACCCTGGGTGAACCTTCCTCATCACTAGTCTAAAATATCTCTCTAGGTTATGTGTTATTTGATTCTTGAAGACAAATACACACTTATAATTTATCACCATTTCTTCCTGCTAAATCACTTTAATGGTGACAATATAAGTCTAACTTTATTTATACTCAAGTCTCTTGAATCCATCATATTGGCTCATCAAGTAAACAAGGCAAACCCTATTATCTACCAAGGGCTAATCTTCCTCTTTGTCAAACATAGCCAAACCCTGCATGGTAAAGAGGTCCCTCAAGATGGATGCTCAACTGGGGGAAACTCCTAAGAGAAGGATGCCACCTCGAGATCCTACTGACCCTCTGAGAGCACCCCTAGGCTAGTCTTTCCAAATCCCCTATGGATGACCTTCTCCTTAAACTATTCATACCCAAACCCAAATTGATCAACCGTGCTATGGGAACCTTTGAGGAGACCACCCAAAAGGATAAGTCCATTATATCAGAGGAAATGAAAATTAACAAGGTGAAATTGGAAAATTTTAACTCCAAGGTGTAAGAGGTAGGGCTGGTCCTTGCTGATCTTATACATGAATAAAATGCTATCCATAGAAAGGATAAGACCATGGTGAAATATTTCCTATAGTCTTATAAACCTACTCCAAACTCTGTTAAATATATCTTGAAAAATCCTCCACTTACTTCCCCCAAGGTGGCACCCATAAAGAAGACTCCCCTATAGGACCAAGGGTAGAATAGACCATGTATGACCGTTCCTAGAGAAGCAGTTGAAGGTCCTAGTAACTGCACACAAGCTAAGATTTCAAAGGTTAATAAGTAAATCCTAGTGAATAACCCCAAGGAAGTTAAAGACATGATGAAGGGACCCCCATCCTATTTATTTTTTATATTTTCCATATTTTTGGTTTAGTATAGATGGTTTTTAATGTTTTTGTTGGGTGGCCTTTGTTTGGTCTATTTATACTTTCTATATTTCACCCTTGAGGTTATAGGATCCCTATAAAACTTGGTATTTTACCCTATCAAATAAAAAAATAATAGTTTATTCTTATCAAAAACATTTTTTTCATCTATTTCATATGGATAAATCATCACATCTATTCTTCCAACTAATCCAACTGTATTGAACAACCCAATATAGTTTCATGTCTTAATATAGTTTTTAGTTGACTCTATTATATCAGCTAATGTCATATAATTTTTTTTTATTATTTAATTCAAAATATATTAAACAACTAAATATACTCTATTAATATGATTATTTTTATTACAAATATATTATCCAACTTGATATAATATGTTCTATTTATACTATATTAGATAACATGATCAAGTAAGATTATGTGGCTTGTGTGTTACCAACTACATCATATAGGTATATATAATTTCATTATCATGCCCATATTATATAAATAAATCTTAATCCACACTTGTTAGCTTCACATCAAGAACAATTAGGTTTTGATTCATATATAAGCAAACCTAATCATTTTAACAACTCAATTCATATCTTATACTCCTACATAGCTCATCTTAGCTTTGATGAGTGAGATCCCATAGAATATTTTTCTAGACTCAAATATAATTATTTTTCTTAAGATTATGGGGACTTTTCAAATATATATAAATTTATAGATTAAACTTCTTTGACCACAACCTATTGGGCAAGAAACTACCTTTCCCGTGTCAAAGTAAATTATAATTTATTAATGCAATGATATGTAAATCCATGTTGATCATAGAATGGATACAAGAATATATGCATAATTTATTATTTCATCTATAATCCTAATAAAAATAATTATTCATGGTATGACCCTCCTTTGTTTATTAGCATCCAAATAGGTGACATCTGATCCAAGTGAGATTTTTTTAATGAAGGTTCTGAAATATGGATCATCTCTCTAAAGTTCATCAAATATCTAGGAAACTCCAAATGCAACCTTAATTATAATCATATAATTTTCTAAGACTATGAATAAATAAAAATTCCTCTATTATGATTTGTTTGGATTCTTACAAGGATACCACCTATTATGGTTAGGGTGAAAGTTATGATCTTTAAATTTCCTATTTATTATAACATCTTGCTTGGCCATTCATTGAATTATCACATGGGGTTTGCATATTATTTTTCATGCCAATGAGCAAATTTTAATTACATGGGTTCCATATATAATATCAAGGTGATACCAATACTTAAAACTTTGAATAATTTTTAGAATGTTGTGTCTATAAAATAACTACCCTTTAACCTTTACCTAGTATTCCATTTTATGAAAACTAACTTTTTAACTATCATGTTAATTCAGTTAAAAGTTATAGTGGTCACCCCAATCTTGTAGAAAACATCCTATAGAACCTTATTGATTTTTATAATGGAAATCTAGATGAGATTAACCTAAAAATTAAAACATTGTACCTACCTCTTAGTAGAATCACTCATTTGCAGCCTACTTTATGAACTTATTCTCATAAAAGGATAACTGATGATATTCCCACTTTTGTGGTCACACCTAATAATCCCACTTTTAATAGAGATTATAGTTACGTATTGGTTTAATCATTTAATTTGGATCTCATCACTCCTAGTTACATTGATGGTTATCCATTAGAAGATGCCTACTTGTTTGACTATGTCCAAGTCAAGAATGTGGAAACACTATGTTGTCTTTCCTCCCTTAAACAATTTTATGAGAACAAATAATTTACATATAAAATAAAATTATTTAATCTCATTTTAACTAGTGATATTGACCCTTCAACCATCCTAACATTGATCCTTTTTTGGTTTTTATTTCTAGATTTGACATGGAGCCAGTCCATTACTTTCTTTTTCTAGATGATTTAGATTATATATTATAGTTTCCTTAGTTTCCTTTGTGATTATTTGGTATTTCCTTTCACTCTCCCTTTCTTTGGATGATTTATATTATAAGTGCTTAAACTTAAACCTATGTAGGTTAGGATAGATTCTTTAGTGACTTAATCACCATATTGTATACCATTTACATTGTTAATCAAAGGATAATTGGATGGAAATAAAATATAATTTGGTGAAAATAAAATATATTCACATTGAATGAATACATATAAACTATAATATTTATATAAAAAAACATGACTATTCAATTCACATTCCAAGAAGACTATTTATCTTCCTACGTAGATTATTCATCTACCACTATCAAAAAAATCTCTCCTAAATTCATCCATAGTATTATATAATATTATGTATAATAATATTACATATATTATTAGGATTTCCATTTTAATGATTTGACTTACATTTCCATTTACTTTTATGTCTATCTCCTTTACCTAGTCACTTCTGAAGCAAACTTTTTCTTTCTTATGGTTATCTAATAGAATATCCTTAATTTATAATGTTTTACACATGGATAAATATTCAAAGACACCCATATTTCCATCTCATTTCATTTGAGGCACACTTGAGTGTATTTCAAGATAGCACTATTCTCTAAATCAAAAGTCTAGGAGTCTTTGTGTCTCATAGTCCTTAGGCTCTCCAGTTCAGTGGTGAGGTGTAGGCTCTCTAGTATTAGGAACCTTTAACACCCATTCTTAGTATTTGTGAACACATATGGAGGATTAAATTAAAAAAATGCAAAATAGTCTAAAACCATAAAAAGAGGTCAAAATTAAAATGAAAAATTACATTACTAAAAACCTAGATCATACCAAAGGATGTGATCATATTATTGACACATTCCCTATTCTAGTAAAAATTAAAAATCTAATGTTGGCCTCATGATATAGTCAAGGTAAACTATGATGTGGTAGGCTAGTATATTGGGGTATGAGGTGTCACTTTACTATTCTACATTACATTAATACTTGTTCCCCATATATTCTTACACAAGTATCTATTATTAATATTAGATATGTAAATCTATAATGGGTCCTAATGAGTGTGGAACACATCATGGGAAGGTAGGATCATTATTTTCTTTTCATGATTCTAACCTTCATGGGATGATGTTTATACTTTACTAGTTATCCCAAGCTTATGCATTATAGGTAGGATTATTTAGGTCCTTGATGTCAAAAATATCTTAATCTTACCCACTTGATTATAGTGTTTTCCCCTCACTAAATATTTA
Source organism: Torreya grandis (assembly GCA_037957365.1). Taxonomy (NCBI): domain Eukaryota; kingdom Viridiplantae; phylum Streptophyta; class Pinopsida; order Cupressales; family Taxaceae; genus Torreya; species Torreya grandis. Next base: position 132,645 of record JARHVA010000540.1, on the reverse strand, counting down.
TACATCATCCTTATGGTGTATTGCATACTTATATATGCAGATTCTTATTCCCAATATCCCCTTAATGGATATTTATGTTAGCTAATCATTCCCTCATATTTATGTTCCTATATTCTATTTATCTACTTTAGATTTGACTCTCACTTTTCATTTTATATCAACTCTTTGATTTTTAATTTTTGAATTACATTATAAGACCTTTTGGAATATAATCAAACATTCCTCACAAATTCACATCACCTTTACTATCTACACATCTCCATCATCTTAGTTATGTCTCTAGATGGTTGTGATTTACTACATTATGCTTTAGCATATGTATAAATTTTGAGTTGTAACTCATTCTAGTTTTTTATTTACACTTACTTTATTTTAAATTTTATGATGTTACTGACAATTTATCTTGCAATCATTTATTGGTGCATAAATATCACTAAGTGAACACCTTAATGAGTGCACCAGGAATTGTTGCGATCAACTCATGTTAATTTATGAGATATGTTTGAATATATTCTATAACACCATCACTACTATCAATTTGACTTCATCTGAGTTTTTGTCCATCTTTCCTATCCCTCTACTACCTGTCCATATTTTATATCTTCTTTATATATTATGGTGTTAGCCTAGGTAATATGGTTTGTTTTATTTTTAAGTGTTCACTTTAATATATCCACTAGCCTAATATACTTTTGAGTTTGTCTTGTGAATTTTGTACTATATCATCGTAGCCAATACTATATCATGCTAGCAGACATATTCTAATTATATTACCCTAGATGACACCATTGACATAGAGTTCATGATTAGTTTTGGGTATTTCAGCCTTATTTATAAGGTCATATTTAATTCATAATAAGATAGATCACAATAATATGCTCTACTTATGTTCATAATTCTTCCTTAAGAAGTATTTGAGAGAGTTAATGATTTAGAAAGTTATCTTAGAAGTTTTGTCTTATGTGTCATTGAAGCTCAACAAGAAAGTTATTTTAGAGTTCCTAATTAAGGATATATGTGTCTTCATCCAATATTTTTATATATTTAACTTACATCATCTCTTTCAAAGGGCCACTTGAGAGAAAGGGGGAGATTGATGTGTCGACAGTTCCACCCCAAGATAAGTATTTCTATCCCTGTACTCTTTCATTTACTTAGTAAATTAGGTGTTGTTTATTTATTTATAGATGAATATGTGTATCCTTTCTTAAAAAAATTATTATACCAAATAATCTAGTATATATATAGGGTTGTTTAATCTTTCCATTTATCACCTTAGATAACATGAACACTTATTTGGTCGACCATTGCACCTTACCTTCTTTACAATTACTTATATATAATTTACAATACTTACACCCATTTATAATCATAGATACAATCATTTACCTTTATTGAGGTATAGTGAGAGTTATATCCATATGTCATAGGCTTAGGATTTAGAACCTTTTTTTCTTGACATTTGAGTTTTAAATTACCCTCTGGTAGATATACAAATATCCTAGGTTCTTATCCATTTAACTAAGTATATGAAAGCTTGATTGACCTTATTTTAGTCCTAGTTTATTGAGATAAAGAAGATGCTGGCATTCCATACTATCCAATGCATACATTTTGATGAACCTGATGTGAATCATCTCCCACCTTTTGATTTGATCATTTTCATGTTTGCATTTTAGCTTCTAGTGACATTTAAAACCATAATTTTATTTTAGTCTAAATTTATATATTACCTCAATATAATTTATTAGTTTTAATAAATATATCCATCAAACCAACATAGTTTATTATTTTATGCCGATTGTATCAACCAACCCAATACAGTTCTATGTCTTTTCTAATTTTATTGACAAACTCAATATATATATATATATATATATATATATATATATATATATATATATAAAATTGACTGTATCAGTTAGTTTGATATCATTCAAAGTGCTTATTTCTTTCATTTCATGTTGTATCTTTCATTTTTAATATGAATCATCTTTATTTTTATTTTTATTTTTTATTTATATTTTGAGAACTATGTCCTAGTAGTTTTAAAACTCATACAAAATGTTGTTTTGGGACAAGTGGTCATTTGTTTTGATTGATTCATGGTGTGAGGGTTACTACACCAATACTCAATATATTAGACAAAATTATATATGGAATTTTGTTTCCATGTACCTCAAGATATATCAAAAACTCATAAGGTTTTGTTTTTAGCTTATAGGAATCCTTTTAACTATTATATTTTTTTAGTTTACAAGTAAGTGGTTATACCTAGGAAGTTTCTTTCAATGTACCTCAGAGATAAGAGTGTGCATCTACGGGATGGTGAAATCATATGTAGTAATTTCCATTTCAGTTTTGTTCATTATTCACACATGGGTTCAATATATCTAAGAGCCTACAAGTCAAACATACCCTACTTAATAATACCTCCCTATTATGTTCATTTTGGTACTACTTATTTAAACCTTCAACTTGTTTTCTTTTAGACTACTTAAACCAATCTAACATCATTATATGTTATGTGATAACTACATCGGCTAGACCAATACAATTTAGTATGCCTTTCTAACTACATTGGTTAGCTTAAAACACTTCATGTTTATTATTTATATCCAATTATATCAGCCAAACTAATATAATTTATTATTCATATCAACTTCATTGACTAACTTGATAAAAAAAAATTGTCTTTTAAACTACATCAACTAGCTTGATACATTTTTACTTTATCAATCTATATCCATATATACCGACTAGTCTGATACTATTTAGCTTTACCATTTTTCATACCAATTCTATTGGATATACCTATTCAATTATTTTTTCATGTCCTTACTATATCAACAAACTCAATATATATATATATATATATATATATATATATATATATATATATTCAATTCCCAAATGTATTAACCAGACCAATACAGTCTATATTTATCATTCTTATGCAATTATCTAGACCAACATAATATAGTTGATACTTTATCTTTGAAATGGAAAGTCTCTTTGACTAATCCCAAGAGAAAACCCACCAATACTTTCAAGGTTTTAATAAAAATATTAATGCTAAGGAATTTAGCAATACAAACATATTTTCAAAAACTACTAACATGCTTTATATTTTTCCATGACTCAAGATCAAATTTCATAGATACTTGCATCCTAGATAAACACCTACATTGATGTAGGTGTTTTGATCTGATGCAAGTATCAAGTGACCTAAATTCATATAATTTTCAAATGAACTATATCCTAATGGTTGGCCTAAGTGATTTAATGTGATTTATTTATCTAAAGGTATTAGTATAAATACAATCTCATTCCTCAATCATACCTCACCTACACCTACCATAGACCAAGGCTACTTATCAAAAGCATTCAATCAAACACTTGATAAATCAAAGCTTTCCTATTTTATCCTATTCTCATATGATTCATAGGAAAAACACATACATAGGTCTAAAGTACTAAAGGAGTAGACCAATATCCTAATTTTCTAAGTTACAGGCTAGGTCATTATTGTATTTGATTTCCACATATTACATGATTCACACACAAGCCAACACATAGGGGAGAAATACATTATTCTAAGGCCCTCTTTATAGTATTAGATATGTATGAAGTGATCATTGATAGGGGATACTCAAGGAAAATCGACACAATTTCCTCACTAACCCATTTAACCATAACCACTATGAGGAGGAATAACTAGGGTTTTTTTATTTGACAAGGAGTGACAATCTATGACCTAGATTTGAATGCACTAATACAAAGGTGATAAAAAAAACCTAGAAGCATTGAGGTTCTTACATCCTATTACAATATATTTTTTATATAGGATCCATACATCTAACCCAAACACTAACATCATTGTAATTATTTAAGACTAACGTAAGTATCCAAGGCTACAAAGGTACTTAATCTAGAATTTGGTGACTATTCTATAATATTCTCCTAGTCATCTTTCTTCCTGTTCTAGACCTAGATCTATATTAGTATCATAAATAACTAAGTAGCTTATTTTCATTATCATTTCAATATCTATCATAATTGTACTGAACATTTTTAGCATATCTTAGCATATTAAATTTCATATATGTTTTATCTAAGTTTTACAATTAATTGACCTACTATCAATTTATTTATCACCCTTTTTATTATTCACTTCTATATTATTAACCCTAGATCCCCCACATATATTTTTATGGTTAAACATTTAGTAAACTTGATATCTGATCTATAACCATATCTATCTTAGGGTTTTTTATTTTTTAAATAAAAATCTAGTTTTTTAAAATTAAAATTAAAATTTACAAAGAAGCAAATTTCATTTTTTTTAACAATATGTGTATTATGGAGACATCTATATACTATAGATCAAGAATCCAAGAGAGATTAGTCAATTGTTAGTGATTAAATTAAAAAAAAACTTAAATACATAACTTCTCAAGTGTAATCCCTAGGTTGAGCTATAGAATACAAAGAAGAAATATAAATTAGAAGATAAATGGCCATGTTTTTTACCTCCCTCGAAGATTCATTTGAATACTAGTCTAAAGAGAATGAGTTTGGCTTGTATATTTAAAATCCTTTGTAATGCTAAAGCGCTCATGTGAGTATCATCTCTCCTTATCTATACATGATTTGGCTTTGGCCTATATATATATAATCTACTAAAGTTTAAATTAGGAAACTTGATGAAATAAGAGGTGTAAGGGTTCTATTTATAGATTTCCTAAATTATTGTGGACTATTCATCTCATCTTAAGATGGAGGGTTAAAGATTAATCCTCAAATCCATGATTACACACATGAAGTGTGTAAGAGATTCCATTTAAGGCCTTTTTGGAGTATGGAAGGCATATTATAAGAAATTGCAGTCATTGGTGTCCTCCTAAATGTATAAGAGGGGTGTAAGAGGAAGAGTGTGTAAGAGCTTGTAGGAGCTCTTACTTTCACACTTTGCATGATGATATCATCTTGGGTGAAAGTAAGAGCTCCTACAAGCTCTTACACAGTCTTCTTCTTACACCCCTCTTAGACATTTAGGAAGAACAATGACTAAACTTTCTTATAATATGCCTTTCATACTCCAAAAAGGCCTTAAATGGCATCTCTTACACACTTCATGTGTGTAATCATGGATTTGAGGATTAATCTTTAACCCTCCATCTTAAGATGAGATGAATAGTCCACAATAGTTTAGGAAATCTATAAATAGAACCCTCACACCTCTTATTTCATCAAGATTCCTAATTTAAACTTTAGTAGATTATATATATATATATATATATATATATATATATATATATATATATAATCTACTAAAGTTTAAATTAGGAATCTTGATGAAATAAGAGGTGTGAGGGTTCTATTTATAGATTTCCTAAACTATTGTGGACTATTCATCTCATCTTAAGATGGAGGGTTAAAGATTAATCCTCAAATCCATGATTACACACATGAAGTGTGTAAGAGATGCCATTTAAGGCCTTTTTGGAGTATGGAAGGCATATTATAAGAAAGTGTAGTCATTGGTCCTCCTGAATGTATAAGAGGGGTGTAAGAGGAAGAGTGTGTAAGAGCTTGTAGGAGCTCTTACTTTCACACTTTGCATGATGATATCATCCTGGGTGAGGCAATATTATAATTTTGATTTTAGGAAAATAGGATAATTCAAATCCATGGATTTTCACATTAGAGGAATAAGTAGGATTGTTTAAGTGGGATTAATAAACAAATATAAGAATGGTGGATTTTGTAATGTTTTTATTTATCAAATAAGTATTCACTTAATTGCCTTGTAAAAATAATTACAAAGCCTTGATTTAATTTAAGATGCACTAGATAAGATAAATGATGCAATACAATCCATTACCCCAATCAGGGATGTATCATTGTGATTTTGGTTTAAAATGGTAGTTGTACGGATAAATTTGGTCCAGTTGGATATTTCTAGTTAAACTAAGATGCAACTATAGGAAGTCCTTCTGAACATTATTTAGAAATAGAAGTGGTTAAAATGAAGTGTCTACATCACCTATTTTGGGTTGTAATTCATAATAATTATTATGGTTTGATATATAACCTCCATTATCAAATATATTAATCAAATTCGTAAACAACAATAAGAGAGATTTAAATGGAGACAACACTTGGTCCCTCTACATAATTCCTTTTTAATATTATATAACTGATATCTGGACACCAACAAACATTATCTCAACTATTTGTTCTACCTAATCCTTATTTGAATGATACCTACTATCTTGCACCCATTATTCACCCACAAATTATATTGAATCCTACAATCTATGTTATTAATAATTAAAGAGGTAAGGTTGTCCAACCTAATATGCCACATCTTAATATTTATTAGGTAACTCCTAACTCTAATCTTGTAACAAAATATAAATGTTATGACCATCTGGACCTCTTGATTAATATACATGCCAAAATTTCACTCATTGAGATCCTAAATAAATCCACTATTTACAAGGATATCCTATACGAGGCATTATGTGACACCCAAGTTCCAAGTAATATTGAACCACTTATTTTTTATAAATCATGAAATATTTAAACAACAATGTAAAGATTATTACTTTTGATCCAATAGATTTAACATCCAAAGATATTATTGACCAAGATTTTCCTATGTTCATACAAGTAACCATGCATAATAAGGGGATCAAAAGGGTGCTCATTGATAATGGATCAAGCTTAAATATTTGTAGTATAAAATTCATAACCATAATAGGTATTAGTACCAATATTATTCAAAAACTAGTTATTCCTATAAAAGGGTTTGATAATTTGCATAGCCATCCAATTGGTCAAATCACATTAGATGTGACATTGGGATCAAAAATGGTTTCAACTACTTTTCATGTTGTCTCATTCTTTACATTATAGTTTACTTTTGTGTAGACCCTAGATACAATCAATGAAAGTTTTCCCATCTGTGTTTCACCAATGTGTAAAATTCATAAGTGATGGGATATTATTAACCATGCATGTAGAAGATGAACATTTCAAAAGTAAAATCATTCCTACAATGGTACCACCTAAATAATGCATTCCTCTTGAACATATACACACATATTAAATAGATGAGTCATGTAAATAGATCCTTCATCTATAGATGAAAATAAGGAGCTAAATATTAAGGTACATATATGTGCATAAATAGAAAAAAAATTATCAAAAGAGCCAATAAAACTATAAGATCCCCCCAAAAATTGAGCTTCCTTTATTGGTTGATACTGAGTGAAAATATGGACATGTTATAGATTACTATGACATTGATGATGATAACACTTATGATATGAAATATGAGAAAATGTGAAAACTAAAATTTGATCCACTTGATCACCTTTCACATAACATATTTGAACCTAAAGGTCTTCATACATATAAACTAAATACACTTGTATAAAATATAAAATTCAATCCAAATGTGGGAAAAACAAAAATAACAGATGATCATGTAAATGCTTGTTACTCCATACATCCATCTTGGATAAAAACATTGAGTTATATGAGGTTCAAATTTAAGTACATCATGTAGATAATGTGGAATCTTATAAAATGGATTCATAATAGAATTTATAGATCACAACACAACATGATACTATATATACCATATTATCTATGTTACTTGAACATGGAATCATTTATTTACCTTCTACCAGACATAGATCAGGCAGTAGACTTCTAATTACAAAGGGAGTACCATATTATCATTATCATCAGATCATTATCCATAATAACAATTAATCTAAGGCATTTAATAACCTAATTTATAAATATAAGAACAAATGACATATACACATTATGTCTAACATGATAAAAAGGTAAAAAACTTCCTATCTTTCATAAAATAACTATCTTTTAAAGCAACCAAAGCATGGATATTTAATTATTACTACTAATATTGGTGGGCATATTTCCACCATCTCTAGTTTGATAGTAGCAAATGGGATACAACTTGTGGCATTACATTTATTGCATAATTGGGACATACTACAAATGAAATAATATACTCTCTATTAATACTAGAATTTTGAGGATACATTCAATAACCTATCACCTGTGGCACACATGTGAAAACTTTTACCATATGGATTTTAAACCATGAACCACATTTGAAGCTAAGGTTTGTAAAAAATTAGCTAGTTGAGTAGAATATTAAGATAGATACTAAAAATATATGTGTTGCTTTTCTTGATATGGATATAAAAATTTACATACAACATGATGAGTATGGTTATTTTCCAACACTATTGTCTTTAGGAAAACCATTAGACAAAAGTATTGAAAAGGTGGTCATACATTGATATAAATAGAGCTTGAAAAAATTTCCAAGTGGTTCTATACCTTTTGATGATGAGGATTTCCTTGATTAAAACTCTTCTAATATTCTAAAAATACCAAAAACATCAAAATATTTAAAATCCAAAAATATTTTCAACGTCTACATATTTTATTGGATCCTTGGCATTTATGTGTTAGTCCCGTGTTGATGGATAATATATCAGTTACTTCTACATACATTTGTGTTTCACTCTTTTTTTTAGTGTGATGTAGGCATACATAGATACATGATTTATACACATGGATGTTGGGATTTACCTCTACTCATGTCAACAAGATGTTGAGGACATCCATCTCTGTGATCATGATGCTTCCAAGTTATATCATTCTATGGTCACTTTAAATTATCATGTTTTGAGACCATATATGTACTTACACATGCCTTTATCTATTATTATATATTTTAAATTGTATTATATATGTTATTTTCTTGATCTTTTTTACTAACACATTGTATTTATGAGCTACTATGATATGTTTATGATGTTTGATTATGATTCCCTTTATGCACTTCCTTGATTGTTTTGCCTTATTATATTTTTTATCAAGCATTTGAATATGTTCCATTATTTTTGGCCCTTATGCCTTTGTTTTCTTATTTTAAATTTAAATATGTCATTGATTATTGTATAGGCATTTGAATATGTCATTTATTCTTTTTTCAACATTTGACTAAACTATGTCCATTCGATCATGTAACATTTGAACATGCCCCTTGTTTATGGTCTCCTTAGACCATTACTTTTTGAATTGATTTTAAGAGTTCTTGCATGTGAACTTGATTTTATTGTTGATATTGTATTGTTATTATATATATGTTTCCATGATTTTTATCATGCATTTTAGGCCTTGATGTGATCACATTTTATGTGCTTCAATGATACATTTACCTAGACATGTTCTCCTATATGATGAATGGTTCATTAACAATTATATGGTTGTCTTATCCATTTGAGGAGAGGTAAGTACAATTTACTATTATTACCTTACATCAATGGGTGGGGGGCATATCAATGAGGAATTCCATAGAGGCATGGCTTCCACACATTCATAGTTTTAGATATACAATGGGGGAATGTTTTGGAAACATGTTCTCCACACTTATTTAGTACTCAACACACCAAAATTATAATGAGGGAATATTTTGTAAACACACTCACCCCATTTTCACCAATATAAGTTTTCATATTTCTCCATATATAGTGGGGGCATGATTTGGAAGCATGTCTCCACATATATATAATTTTATAATTGGCCAAAGCACACAGTTACATGTTTTTGATTCATATTTGTGGTAGAATTATATACATTGGTACCATTTTTATACACATTTTTAGCATGAGACATATGTAAGGTGCATATACTATCCAATGTGCACCTAATATTATAAAATTAAAATCATTTTTTGATTCTAAACATTTCTAGGGATTGTCACTACCCTCTAGGTTAGAATTTTATGAACTATATTGAGTTAACCTACTGTAGTAGTTGGTTCACTTTTTGGTATGGATGAGATTATAAAATCACTTAATCTCTACAAGTTTGAGTTTGGACTTGATTGTATCACCATCTCAGCCAATTCGATAGTGTGATTTGACTTTGTTCACTCACAATCACTAGGTTATAAGTATGATTGGGTTGTACAGTTGAGATAATCTCAAATGCCATGTGGAAATTCATCTTTTATCCAAGGTTTGGGGCATGTAACTTCCTAAATCTCTCTCTCTCTCTCTCTCTCTCTCTCTCTCTCTCTATTTACTTATATATATATATATATATATATATATGCACTTTTTATATTTATATATTTTTCTTAATCTTAGTTTTAGAGATTCATAATGATACATCTTTAAAATCAAGTTACCAACAAGTAATATGGTTGCATCAATACACATGTTTACTCCTAAACCTTACTCTTTCATTTCAATAATTTAAAATTAAATCAATTTTAGATTATATGCACTAATTATATACTATAACATGGTATTAATTGTAGGTCCATCACCAGTAAATCACTCAAGCTAGACTCAATTAATGACAATGTGTGTTATACACACCCAAGTATGTATTCCTTTCCTTTAAACTAACACTTTCATTATTAGATTAGAGGGGGGGGAGAATTTAGATGATATTTATGAATTATATATCACCTCAGTATTTTATACTAGGAAAACTTAGACCTTGGATTTTCCTCTCAATTCTAGATCTTTCCCACTTTTGTAAGTCTTCCATATGTTCTCTTGTTTCCCTTGGCCTATCTCTTAGTCTAAATAATCTTATATTGATGACCCAATCCTTATATCTTTCCTAGAATACTTAAAACTTACTTATCTTATGCCTTTGTAAGTTTTGAGCATGTACATACTTTCATATTCCCTAGACACTTACATCTGAAAAAACACCTACATCGACAAGTTGTCCTATTCCAATGTAAGTGTCTAGTGCCTTAAAGTCAACTAATTTGAAAATGAAACATATCCTCATGGTTGGTTGAAGTGATTTAATGTGATTTATTTATCCAAAGGATTGGTATAAATATAATATCAATCCTCATTCATACCTCACCTACACCTAACACCGACAAAGGCTACTTATAAAAAGCATTCAATAAATCACTTGATAAATCAAACTTTTCCTATTTTATCATATTCTCATATCAGTCATAGGAACAATAAATACACAGGTCTAAATTAATAAAGGAGAGATTGAAGAGCCTTATTTGACAATTTACAAGATAATTCATTGATATACTTATTTCCCACATATTTCATTATTCACACACAAGCTAACATGTGTGGGATAACTACACAGTTCTAAGTCCCTCTTCAAAGTATTTTTTATGTAGGAAATGCTCATAAATAAAGTAATATTTGGGCTAGCTTGACACCATGCACCTACTAATCCATTTTTCCCATAACCACTTTGAGGAGGAAAAACTAGGGTTTTTTTATTTGACAAGAAGTGACAATCCATGACCCATATCTAAGTACACTGTAGTGAAGGTGAAAAAACTAGAAGCATCCATGTGGTCACATCTTGTTGTAGTAGGTATTCCATATAAGACACCTACATCTAACCCATAAACTATCATTGATGCAACTATACAAGGTTGATGTAAGTGTCTAAGGCTACAAAGTCACTAAATCTATAATTTGGTAATTGTTCTAGAATATTCTGTAATCTACTTCCTACATGTTCTAGATCTAAATCTATATTAGGATTAGAATTAGCTAAGTACCTTATTTTCATTATCATTGCATTATATATCATATTTCTACATTACATTTTTAGCATATCTCAGCATAATAAATTTAGTATATGTTTTATTTGAGTTTTGTAATTAATCAGCGTACTATAGATCTATTTATCACTCTTGTACTTAATCATTTCTTTATTTTAAACTCTAGATCCCCTGCATCTATATTTTTAGGGTTAAATAAAACTAATGATAAAAAATGTATCTATTTCCAATTAAAACCATATCAAGCATACCATATGATTATTTCACACTTCTAGATCAATTTTATTTTCTCCTCATACAAGTTCACTCTATTAGGACAATCATGTTCATCATTAGTGTCTAATTCTTGTAGACACATCCTCATACTAATTAATGTCTAGTTATTCAAATTTAAAATCATGCAATGTTTTATCCTACACATTTCACAATTCCCATATGAAGGAATTACAAAATAAACACTATAAATCCACATTTTAAATACTTTTGTAGCAAATCACAGATATCTGATCACACACATAGATTCAAAAGGTGAAGGTTCATAGACCCAAACTTTCACATACTATAAAAACTCTACCAAATGTTATAACACTCCAAGGACACTATTTTAAGTATCCCATTTCTAATTACAATAGCCTTATCCCATATTCAAGTGAATACCTATTTATTTTTCACAATGTCATCATACATTCAAATAATTAGTCTTACAATTACATTTATAGTCTTGCACATCCAATTTCCAGCTAATTATTATTTCTTTATTATTTACTCTTCTAACATATTTATAAATTTAGAAAGTTTGAAATTAGTTTATGTCAATTATTTCATATGTATATCATTCTAATTTTACACACCATTTTGTCTAATTAGGATTGAAACTCTCATAATTCTAAAATTTTATAAAATAGATAAATGTTTTACCTTAATTTGGTTTTATAAACTCAATAGGATGGAAACTATCTATAATAATGATTAATTCATATTTATACAATATGAAAAAATATTCATGTATTTTTTTAAAAATGCGATCAAACACATAAGCTAAATATAATAATAAAATGTATAATGAGAGGTAAGAAGGATCTAACTTGTTTTTTGTTCTCAATTTTGAATGTATGAATGTTATGCCTTTACATTGTGTAAATTCTTTATGCATGGATCATTCTATCTTATTGTCCCATAGTCAATTTTATTCATTTGGATCAATATCAATAGTCGGTACTAACTTGTAATTATTGGTATTATCCTAAAATAAAAATCTACTATTTTAGTTTGGGATGATTTGCATGTGTATGTAGTTCTTGTTTCTAACTTTGATTTAATTTAGAATAACACGCATATACTTATGTTATCAAACCCTAATTTTGAATAGTTAATTTTAAATAAAATGTGGATGTTAGGAAAGAGGGATAAGCTATACTAACCTTGGTAAACCCTTATTGAGTAACTAATTGCTACATAACATTTCCACTACTTCATAGAAGGCTCAAACTCAGATGTAGTTCCCACTAATGTGCATGTCTATAATTGTGGATGAAATCCTAAATTCTCTTTCTCCTATATTTCCCTTGGTACAAGAATGCAAATGTAAATTTACCTTTATAATCTTGAAATTTAAATCTAAATTTGTTTTACGTGTAGTATTTAATCTTGTCTTTCTCTTGATAATGTAATGTACATGTACCAAAATAATGTTTAGTGAATTTTTATATATAGGATCTTCTAACTTTGAATTAGGGACCTAGTGCCACACAAATCCTACAAAAACAATTTGAAACATGCCCAAACAATATTTATAAATTGAAACATACCCAAAAGGAATTAAAAAGATGATTGACTCACTTATATCATCTTAAATCACTACCGATAGTAAATATTGACCATGAATGATGGAACTAACCAAAGGTATAAGAGAATAAAAGATGAGACAACATGATATATATTTATAATATGGAAAATTAAATTGAATAATTTAGAAAAAATGTGTTACATAATAAAAAATAATTATTAAGATAATTGAAAGACTAGAAGAGATGTGACACTATGCATTTAGTTCATAGTTTTAGATCCATACATGAAATGTTGCCTAAAGTAATTTATAAAAAAATATTGTACTAAATATGGGTATCTAAATCCCCCCTCATTAATGTAATATTTTAGTAGAACTATAAATACTAGATAAAAAGGAAAAATAGAATGAAAACCTTGCATTGGTGATTTTGAAAATAGACCTTTTGTTTCCTCCAATGTTTCCTGATGTCCAAGTATTCCTACAAAATATGATATATGTGATTAGATAAATTCAAAACTGAATAAAGAAGTATAGTTATAATGAGAAATAAATAATATATATTCAAAATAAATACACCTATATGTATGTATTTTGGTGTCTCTCATGAAATGTGATATTGTTTTTAAGAGCAGAGATGTTTAGGGTCACTAGTTGACTTAGTTAGTATGGAGAGGAAGAGGGAACTCGTAGTCTTTTTTGTTTCCTTTCCAAGGAAGTGGAAAAGCTTCCAATTGGTTATTTGAAAAATAGTATTAATATGAAATATGGGAACCTAAACTATGTTCAAGGAAAAATGTGTTAAGTATATTATATATTAACAAATTGCTCAAAATGAATCACCCATTACAAATGGATTTTATATTAATTATATAACTTCACTTAATTTCTCTTAATAGCATAAATACATTATCAAAATACAATGAACATTGTTCAAGCCCCTTTAATGACCTCAAATTAAATTGTATAGTTTCACTCAAGTTCACTTAATATATAACAAATGCATGATTTAAAGAGATTGAACATTGTCCATGCTCCCATCATTACCTCAAATTTAATTTTATGGTTTCACTCAAGTTCATTCAATATATAATAAATGCATGATCAAAATATAATGAATAATGTTCATTCCCACATCATGAACTTAGTACTAATATTTTTTAATTGGAATGACAAACTTTTTTCATTCAAATTTCAATAATATATACCATCACTAGAAACATTAAAATGATAAAGACATGGAATATGCTTATGCCCCTAATTTGATGTAGAATATTGTTAATAAGTGAAATTAAATGACAAAATTTTATCGTTCAAACCATAAAGTTTAATATTTTAACTATAAATTTTATATGCATCTGAATATTTATCAAGTTAAAATATCTATAAGTATGTAGTTCATGTTCTTATTAAATGAGTGAATCGACATGGCATATGCCCCCAAAATATGTACCAATGTTTATAATCAGTTTCAAATATTTAAACCCTTGTCATAAATATGTATAAAATTATCCCCATAATTTATCATATTAACATTCTAAACCATTTATAATGTGCCAAACTATGATACTATGAATCATTTATAATGTGCCAAACTTTGATAACATGAATCTACAAAGCAACTATATCACACCAAGTGACCCAAAATCTAAAAAATATCATCTATGTTCAAGATTTATTTATGTAATAATCTTGATGAATGCTCCAATTTCTATTTTAGGGATGTAACTATTGAATCAATCGGATCAAAATATATGTAAAATTAAATGAGTTAAATCAGTTGTAATTATTTTTGAATTGAATAGCTCTTGAATTAGTGGTTTGAAATGTTTATTATTTAAACTTTATTGTTATTTCAAAAAAAATATTGGTGAGTAACCTTAAGGAGGAGGATAAATATATTATAATTTTATAAACTAACTCATTGGGTAGTGTATAATAATTTCCAAAGGCATTAATAGTAAGTATATTTTTTTCTTTTTGTCTCTTTTTTTTTAAAATGAGATAATTTAGAAAAAAAATCATAAATTAGGCATTCTAATCTAGGATTTATCCTATTTATAGGGTTTATGTAACTGAACTTTGAAGTCTCTACCATTAGGAATTTGATGGTACTATCTAGGAGTTTGATGGTACCAACCCATAAAAATGACCCCATTGGACAAGATAATGTCCACATTAGACAAATATGTCTCTAGTATTTGACTTATTCTATTGATGTTTTTTATATATTGATTTTCATTGTATTCAATTGTATTTGATGTTATTTATCAAGCTTATGTTTATCTTTTAGATATATTTTCATGCTAGGGAATTTATATATGGTCATCATATGATAACCAAGAGTAACTTTAGTTTGAATGATGTTGGTTGGTAGAAACTAGATCAAGTAGGCATTTCCCATGTGGGAAATTTGGGATGGATTTCATATGATATGCATATAATGATGACATTAGCTATGTGGTAGAATTATGATAAATTTATAGTTTTTCTTCCTTAAAGGGATATTATTGTGACCTTAGATGATTTATAATGCATTATTAGTTTCCAATTTTTGGAGAGAGAGTCTTGGTGCCAACTATAGTGGTTCAAGGGTATATACATCATGCATATACATGCATGACTATTCAAAATTAGGGTGACCAATATATAAAGTAGTATTATATACTCTTACTTGGAGATATTTTCACTTATAATGTTCCACATTTGAATAAGTTATTATATTGATTTATTCCATCATTTGTTGTTGTGTAAAACAACATCATTGCTATATCATATTTAATGTATGATTTTATTTAGGGTGTCAAGGAGAGAGGCACTAGATATTTATGTGGTAATCATATACTTGTGTGTTTGTATAAATATTTATATACACATGTGTAATCAAGGTATCTATATTGTTACATGTTTGGTCATATAATCACATAGATGTGGTTCAGCTAGTTAAGGGACCATGTGGAGATTGAGACCACTAAAATATTTTTATAGAGTGTTGGGTGGTTTCCAGTCAGTAGACATAGACTACCATGAGGTACATGGTGATTTTGGATAGTTTTATGCCTGATATGATCACATGGAGAGAATATAGGGGATTTTTAGAATGGGTCAATGTTGGTAGAGGACATCTTCATATTCATGTGACTATGTGGTTGTAGGATAGATTTCTTCATTTTGTGGAGAGATTCTAGTATGATAGAGTTACTATATAGTTTTGTATTATTAAGGATGTGTCCTTATATAATTATCCATGGAATCATACTATAAGGTCTAATCATCAACTTATCAACATGTCAAGCCCTAGTGATGATGACCTAGTTCCATGACATACATGAGGGGTGGATTGAGTATTTATCATGGTATATGGAAATAACATGGGTTGTACAATAAAATATATAAAATTACGGATGCCCTAAAAGTGGCCTAATTTATTGATAATTATTATTTAAAATCTTGGTGGTGTGCTACTAGTATAGGGTGGGAGAGATGAAGGAGGTGATGAAGGTGTAGGAACAACAAGACCAAGACCTACATTAAATCCTATAACATAACCCCCACCATAGTTGGTTGATGTGGAAATCACTATAAGTGATTGTAAGTATAAATAAATATGTATTTGTGTATTTGATTATTCTTTTTTTTTATAATTTGATAATTTTTTGCATATTCCATGTTTAAGTTACTTCAGTGATGTATATTTGTCAATGATGATTGATTCTTTTATTTGCATACTAACATAGAATATTACATACAACATAGTTGGTATTGGGTTGATCAAGAAAGTATAAAACATTATAGGTGATCATGACACCCTTTATTATTATTTTTATATTGTTTCAAAATTCAATGTAGTTGTTAATGAGAGATATGATCAATAGGCCAAGCTTTACAAATGATATATTCCTAATCCTTAGAGTAATAATTATATATCTAGAGATATTATTAATTGATATAGTTCTTTGTAGGTGTAGTATTTTTATATAATGGTTTAGTTAGGATTTATTCAATATCATGTTATATGGTATAGGTATTGGGCTTGAGGGCATAAAGGGGATAATTGTGTGTCCACTTCTAGGGCTAGTGGGCATAATTGTATCAATAGTCATGAGTCACATTCAATGAGGTATTTAGCCCTAATCAATGATTAATTTTATTAAAAATATTTTATACTTTGATTTTATTATATATGACCAGTAAATTTATTTGTGTTTAATGAGCTTTTTTAATGGATTCACATACTTGTAATATCTCAATTGCTCTAGTTTTTTCATTTGAATTCAATTATTTAATGTTGCAAGTTGTATAAATTTAGTGGTTAATTTATATTGTATAATTTTTTATATTCGAATTTTTATTATTTTACTATCCTTTTTTTTAATTTTATTTTTATTATGAAGCTTTGTATAGTTTATATATGTCATGTGTAGAATAATATTTTACTTGATAAGCATTACACACCTATATATGAGATTAATTTATGGTAATTTTAATTATCCTTGATGCTCAAAAATAGTTTCTTCATCCACTTGAGAATACTAATTCATCATAATCATGTGAATCTATTTGATTGACATTTTTTCAAAAAAACAAAAGAGTTCCTTTTCTTGATTCTTTGTGAAATGCTATTAACTTTTTATTTTCCTTGATCTATAGATACTTGATTCACCTTTAGTATCCATACTTTTTTTGGAGAATATGTAACTATGGATGCATTATTTTTTCATTATCATTCACAACTATGCCTTATCTAGGTTCTCTTATAATAATAACTCTAATGACCGTGGGTTTCACAATGAGAATGTCTTGGAATAGATTGGTCATGGTAGAATGTGAACTAGAAGAAGTTCTTTTCCTAAAAACATCATCCCTACAAGTCACATAGGACATTGGATTATTTTAAATAACACCCTATGAAATCTTGGTATTCATCAACTAAGTACTTAAATAAGATGGAGAATGGGACCTTGTTGACTGAGTGTCAAAATTTCAAATGTAATAACCCATTTATTTGTAAATTGTGTAATATTTTTTCACATTGAATAAAAAAATTATATTTATGTCCATTAATATAATGATAAATGAAAATTAGTTTTACTTTTACTTTCTCAAGATGATGAAAAGGATGATAGTAGTTAGGAGGTAGAGTGATTAACTTCTTGTACAATAATGTGTTTAGAATATCATGTGGCTGATTTTTAAAATTGTCAAAATTTAGTGGTTGTGGCTTATTGAAATTAGGTTTATTTTATTTAGGTTTTTCTTTTTAAATTGATTCTCTCCATTTATCTAGGACCTTAAAATTATTTTACTTTATTTTAACCCTTTACTTAGGAAGTGGAATAGTTTCTTAGACTTCCTTCTGTGGTAATTCTTGTTGTAAATTAATTTTATCATTTTATTTTTCTAGGATTCAGAACGAGTACAAATCCTATAATAATGCAAGATTCTCAAATCAGAGACATTGAAATTAATCACAAGTGAAATAAAGGATATATAATTTGATAGGATAGTGAGGTCCCTATAAAATATATATTATGTTTATAAATTTATTGGTTTATATATCAATTAGAGCATATAAGTCTTGAATTATAAAATATAATCACAAACTAGCTTTCATTATCCTTTATGAAGGGAAGGTAAATGCTCATATGTAACCATTAATCCCTTATTATAAATTTATTACATTAAAAATGTCTCTTCTAACATAAGATACGATTATAAAGACCCATTTGGAAGAGAATGAAACTGATCCAAAGCACGTCCAACTAAAAAATTTAGAAACATTTTAAAGTAAAATATTAATACCATCATATTCATCTATAGAAGTTATGAAATCTATGAGATGTAGATAAGGACCATTACTTCCCTGAAAAACTAAATATAAGCATGAAAATGTTATGAGGTAATTTTAAATTTAAAATATTACACATAATTAGGTTTTTATGCATAACATTAGACTCAACCCAAGCATGTAATTCTTTGATATTTAAGGTTATATCATGCATTTTGAGTTGAAAGGCATCCATATCATGGATTAAAAAGATGAATTATTAGAAAGGCATGCTAATATTATTAATAAGTTTTCTCAATGGTTTAATATTATTATTTTAATTTTTCATAGATATAGTATTATGAATGGGTGAAAAATATCTAGGCATAAGATTTATATTACTATACATAGGTTGAAAAGATTCATCACAGTCATTATAAACATTATCTTTCATAGACTGATGTTCTAAAAATGTATCATTGCATATAATAGAATTATCATTACATGGAGTTTCATTACATTTTATTTAATTATAAGCCTCTATTTTAACCCTTTTTATAAATATTTAATGGAAATAATAGCCTAATCAAACAAATGGATAAACTATTCTAAAATCAGGCCAATTAAAAAATTCAATTTGTAATATTATGATATAATGTTGAATTGTGAAAGAATTCTAAATATATAAAGTATAATGCCAATATAAATTATTAAATTTGAAACAAAAAGAAAAAAACAATACTTATCTTATTTATTAATTCATTGGTAGATCTTAGAAGTATAGATACAAGATCAAATAGTTTTATGTTCTACCCTAATTCATCAAATTATAGAAATTGGCTCTTCGGTAGGTTGGACACTACCATCAAGATATGGACACTATTGTCATGATTATATCCAAGTATTCATTTTTTTAGAATACATTCCCTTTTTTAAAGTGATCAAAAGGGTTTATTATCACCTTTTATATTCTCTATTTATATTATGTGCATAGGTTTTAGATATCAGTATGTAGCTCAAAACCCTTGATCTTCCAGCATTGGCACCTCACCTTTAAAAATATGGTGTTATTGGGCTCAAGTGAAGTCAAGCTAGCCTCAAATATCTATCTATTTATTATCACTACCTACATAGGCATATACTCCAAATATATACTCATACTGATGTATTTATCCATCTTATGTGGAATTATGTGTGAATAATTATGCAATATGGTATATGTGAGTGCATGTAGTAATCTAGCTTGTAAAGTGACAATAATAATCATGGGAAACCATTTGAATGATTTAGAACTATAAGAAGAATGATCTTATGACTAATTTTGAAATAAGGAAGTATTTCAATCTTGAGATTTGTTTCTTATTTATACAAGATAAATGTGTGTTTGATTTGTACTTGATGATATTGAATGGTATTATGGGTGTATTTATAGAACACCTTTTGAATTTTTCTCATGAAAGGGTAAAATCATAAAATTAGGAAAACCCATACATGTTTAAATATTTGTATATTTGACTATTTTTAAGTCTCAAATTCTGGTATTAAACCTAGGACACTTGTGTTGATGCTAGTGTCCTAGTCTAGATGGAAATGTCTAAAAGGATAAAAAGTTGTTGAAGATATGTAACTAATAAAATATTATATAAATAATTTTTATTCAAAATATGGGATTTAGGTTATTTAGGTAATTATAATATCAATGTAGGACTATAGGATAAGTATTTAGTCACAGTGACATGCAAACATGAGCCTTTTGGTGGTGGGAAGGTCATGAATTGAAGGGTTGAACCATAAGTTATTTTTTTTCAAGTTTAAAAGACTAGTTTATCATACTAAATCATATTTTAGTATATACATGGTCATGAAAATAGATATTTTGACATTTTATTCTAAGAGAGGAGATAGAATCATCACATGTGTTTATATCATTTATAATTTCTAGATATATAAGGAAGTTCATAATATTTTACCATTTATAGAGAGAGAAATAATTTCACATTCCTTTTCCTTTTGTAGAGAGAGAATGATTTTTAAATTATTTTTCCATTTATAAAGAGAAATAATGAATTTCACATTATTTTTCCATTTCTATATAGGGTTTATGCCATTGTATTTTATAATGGTGAATGAGGTAAAGTGTGGTGGATAATTTTAAAGATAAATGAAAATCACTAAAGATAAATTTGTCACATTTTATCTGATGTGACATGTTAGGAACATTAATGTATTAATTATAATTATGTTCCTCTTTTTTTAGTGTATGATTAATATAATAAAGCAAATAAGAAGTAGGGAAAGTGGGATCTTCTATTTTATAATTATTGTGTTCATTTTATTCTTCACTATTGTCCTAATCCTCTCAATTTTCATAGTTAGGATCATTCCCATCATCCTAATCATAATAATTCTCATGACAAGTATATTACTAAACTACATAACTAACATCATTAATCAAACATATTTATCTATTATTCCATTCATTATCATAAACATAAGGGATGAAGTTTCTATATAATAATTAATCCATGGGATGATATATATTAGGGGGTTATGATTGGTTCTCCATTTTATATTTATTAGACTTTAAGAAAACTATTGAGATAAAGGAAAGTTATAAATCCATAAAGGTACTCAAGTATGGAAGTAATAGTATTTTTTAAATGGAAAACCTAGGGTTGAGGTCACACATGATGGAAAAATCAGAAATAAGCTTTTTAATAAAATATAAATACATAAATATAAGGCCCTAGTGACAAAATAAGAGGCCATATAAAAACCTAGGTTTTCACATAATTTGAGAAATGTACTGACCAATATATTATACCCTAATTTGGTTTTATAAACCCTAATAGGATAGGAACCATGCATAATAATAATTAATTCATTTTACATAATATAAAAAATACTAATGAAGGAAATTGAAAACTATGATTAAATGCACAAGCTAAATATAGTAATAAACTTTATAGAAAGAGGTAAAAAAGATCTTATCTTGTTTTTTTGATGTTTTGAGTTCTAAATGTTTGAGTGATACATCTCTATATTGTGTAAACTATCTATGTACAAATCATTCCCTCTTATTTTCTGCTAATCACCTTCATAAAAAAAATTTAGTATCAATATTTGGTACTAACCCTCAATGGTTGGTGTGAGAGAGGAATTAAAATAGGGGTAGTTGACCATTACAAAATACACATCAAAATTATTGAATGAAACTAAAACCATAATACTATTCACTATGTTTGAGTAAGACTAAACAAAAGGTGAATAAAATGAAGATAAAACACAAAAATTATATACCTTCCTTAAAATAATCCCTTTGTTTATTGGTTATAATAGGTATATGCTTCGATTATAGAACTATAAGTCTTTTTTAAAGTCAAATTCACATGTGGGAAGCATTTCCCCTTGTCTACACTTGACTTGGATTGATAATTGGCTTGAGAATTATGAATCTCCTTATGTATTATGTTAGAATAAGTTTAATTTTAGGAAACTTATCTATAATGGAGGGAGACCTTCAATTTATAGACTTGTTGAATTAGTGACAAATATTCATCTTGATCTCAAAATGGAGTTATAAGAATGAATCCTCACCCTCATCACTGTTGGAGGCTAGAAATGTAAGAGGGTCCATTTAAGTAAATTTGGAGTGGGGAAGATATTTATAAGAAAAATACAACCATGAATCCTATTTGAGTGTGTAAGAGGATTTAATATGGAATAATGTGTAATAATCTATAAGAGAGTGTAAGATATTTCTTTCACTCCTCTTTGTTCCCATTGAATTTCCCGTGTGATGTCATAAGATTAGGTAATATTACCTTTTTTAACTTAAATTAATATGGAATTTCCAAAATTTGTGGAAAATGCCATTAGGGTTATATTAAGTTCATTAAAAATTAAAATAAAATTGATTTTAGTGTGGTTGAAAGTGTTAATAGAAGACATAATTAAAATTGACATAAAGTGTTTGATTTCAAGCATCTATATTTTACCCTATTTGAGAAGGCATTGCACGACATAAGGCAAAGTAAGTCTTCTCAAATAATGAAAAAGCCTTTAAGAATAAATTATATTGAATAATTATATGTTATGATCATTAAATTTATGGGCTACTGAGTTTAAATTGATGCCCCAAACAATGTTTGGGATGACCATGATGCCCCATTGAGGGAGTTTCTAAAAGATTGATTTGGATAGATGGGCCCTTAGAAAATAAAATGGATAAGAAGAATGAAATTAATTTTTGTATGAGATGATTCCATTTGAGATAATTCTTTCACAATTTTATATCTATTGATGATATAGTATAAAAATGATTTACCCTAAAGAGGGAGGAATTGGGAAGGATGCATCCTAAGACAAGCAACACACTTTAACTTTCCCTAAAAAGGGAAAAGGTTGTGGGATTAGGTAATGATTTATCTTTAAACAAGTTGCACAATATGATTTTCCATAAATAGGTTGAAATTCACAAACTTGGAATTAGAAGAAATACTAAAGGTTTAAATTGCCGTAAAGAGGGGGATTGATTGATTAATTATTTACCCTAACACGGTGGATTTGATAATTGACTAAATGATTTTCTCTAGTCGAGTGAATTTAATCATGGATTAATATAGTTTATTTTATTAGTTTATTATAAATCATACTCAATAATGTAACCTATTATATATATTAAATATGAGTGGGTGAAAATGTAAGTGTAGATGGTATAGTGACTTTTCAAAGAATGAATAAGCCACAAAAAATGAGGCACATGAGAATGCTCAAAATTAATGAAATAAATGATTGTAATAACATAATAATTGTTGAATAATAATGAGATAATGGTGTTTAGGCTAACTCCAAAAACTTAACATAATTGAGCATTTCCTACATAATCTAAATGGACTTCAAGCTAGTGTAGTTTTCCCAAGAAACATGATAAAAAGGAATGAGGAAAATAAATGAGTACAAATGAGAAGAATTGTGGTTTAACTGACCCTAGATATGTCATGTATCTAAGTGTTATATACATAGTCTAAAATTGACATTAGGCCAATTTAGTTCTCCCAAAAATGGGAGAAAATATGATGAGAAATGGCAAATGAATAAATGTTCAATAGATAAGGAATGATGGTGAGAATATTTTATTGAATTTGATGGAGAAGTCATGATATAAAATGATCATGACTTTTTGTATATGATAATTTGTATATGTATCATGAGTATCATATATATTAGCCTCGTTATTTAGTTATTTTGATTTGATCATGGAAAATGTGATGATGTGATGTAGTCAAATATGATCAAGAGGATTGGATTAGATAATAGATGTGTTTGTAAGGGATAAATTAATACTAAATTTTTTTTATAATTTACCAATACTTGATTTTTGATATAATATAAAACAATATTCACTTGATAAAAAACACCATGATGTCATAGATAATATGTGCATAAGGACTAACAACTGAGCCAATGGATAACTGACAATAATGCACCAATGATAAACACTATGATGGAAATGTTGATGTATGCTAATATATTGAATCAAGTACAAAAACATGACATGAACTACCATAATTATGACCATATTAATAGAATGGATTAATTCAAGGTGATAACATAAAAATTAAACAAACAAGCAAATAAATAAATAAGCATGTAAACACAAAGCAAAAATAAAAGAAACAAAAAACATCTAGTCATTTAACCAAGTCAAATAATCTACTTAAAAATATTAATAATACTGATAATTTGATGGCTCCCCTAAGCAAGGATACATGTAATAGGGGACATACTAGAAATAGCTAGGAGTAATACATCCTAAAATAACTACACACTTTGATTTGCCCCAAATAGGATAAAAGTTATGAGCTTGAACTAGAATGACTTTGCCCCAAAGAGGGAAAATTTTGGAAAGATACATTCCAAGGGTAGTTGATTGGGTCAATAATGAATCAATGAATTTTTGACAAGATATAGGACAAGAAAAATTTTCTTTTGATTTTTTTTAATATCTATCATGGATATTTTAAGCCATTTTTTTATTTTTCAGGACTTTTGGAATTTCTAGAATGTTTAATGTTTTTTTAAAAAATTGTGTATTTTTTTTAAAAATGGCATCTCAACTCAATGGAGGATTATGATATGCATAATTGATTCACAAAATGGTGAGATCATGGGATTACAAACTCAAAAAATAGTGAGAGTGTGGAGAATGTTAACTCATAAAATGGAGAGAGCATGGAGAATAGTAACTCACAAAATGGTGATATCATGGAATGGGGTTGGTCAAGATAACCTTAAAAACTAATGGCTACTTACATGGTCTAAATGGACCTAAAGCCACTATAGCTCAACCATAATGGGAGATAATAATGAATGAAGGAGAAATGGATAAAGTTGGATAATAATGGATGACAATGAGGGAAGGGACTAGTAGTATACAATATTGTGTCATGCGAGAAACAAATGTGTCCATTTATCAAAGTGTCTCATAGGTAATATTCCAAAATGTTTCTCAAACATGTCTTAATATAACTTCTACTTTCATAACAAGATTAAGATGGGAAGATTGATGATCAAAATAATATGGGATAGGCTAAATAGGATTAAATGGCCAAAATAGATGGAATGGTATTCAATTAAAATGAGGCTTCCCTAAAGTATCAACATACTTTTAGATTAAAAATATTTATGCATGATGCCAAAAATATAGTTTTCATCATGGTACTTACCCAAGGCACCATGAGCATGGTTTTCACCATTAGATGCATTATTTATATTTATATTTTGATTGTTTTGAATTTTGAATTTATTTTTTTATTTGTACCATCTCAAATCCATGGAGAATTATGACATACATTATCCATACCCTTTCTTTTGTAACCAATACCTACTTGAAATAGCTACTATGTTAGGATGTTATTACATATGTGAACTGAATTGATGTTGTCATTATTGTTATTGGTTATTGATTTTGATTCCTCCAAACCTATAGATAATATGTTTTTATATCCTCTATAAAAAGGATTCCCACACCAAGAAGTATAAATAAGGATACACAATGGATAAATGATTTCATTTGGAAATGTTATATAGGAGTTAAATTAATAATAAGATCATAATGGAATGTATAATTATTAGGTGATGAATGAAGATTAATATTTTTAGTCACAAACATTATTTTTTATTATAGATTAAACATGATTTTGGTTGTGGTGGGACTAAATACCTCTATAAATTCTCTCAATAAGGCCACTAGATTTTTTCATTGTTTAGGCTAGAGAGATGTTATAATTTGAATATATTGTAGGTTATCGGCTATGTCGATATTATCTTCATCATGTAATGAAGAGATAATTGGATCATCTATTGGTGCCTCTAAGAGGTTTTCACCAATAAATTATTATTTATTTTTATTGTCCCATATCACTTCAAACAAGGTTTCACTATGGGGCATTGACTTTTGATTTTGATTATCATCTAGTGCCTTAAACAAGGTTTCACTAGAATATGTTAAGTTTCAACTTTTATTTTCCCTTAGTGATTCAAAAAATATTTCACTAGGATATATTGCTACTACCTAATTTTTATCTTGGGTCCCCAAAAAAAATTCCATTGAGATGTCACCATGGAAAAATTTAAAAAATGTGTGATTATGTCAGTCCCAATCAACATCTTTGGGAGGTTGGATGTCAACAAAATGGCCAGGGTAATTGATTTTAAAATAAGGGGTAATATTAATGAGAGGATAAAAGGATGAAAAGTCCTAATAAATACTATGAGGATAAATTATATCGATGCTGAATAAAATGTCATCAAAATCATAGAAGCATCATAAATGTTTTCAATCATATCTATAAGGAGTGTATAGTCAATGCCATAACATCTACTAAGGTATGCTAACTCTAAGGTTAATTCTAACTCAAGTGGATATAGTAAAATTGTATATCCAATTTCATAATACCCATTAATATATTCTAATTCTAAAGCTGATTTTGACTCAAGGGGATATAAATTTGATGTTGAGGTTGACATTGATTCTGCTTCTAATGTTAAATCTAATATTAGCTCTATAATGGAACCTGATTAAAATATTGGTTTAAAAATAGAATCTAATTATGATATTATTTATGAAAATAATTTTAGTTCTAAAATAAAATTATTTTTGATGTAAATGTAGCCACAAAGAGGGCATGTTGGATTACATTGTCCACAAGAACCTTGTTCACTTTTCACTTGGAAATGAAGGATTTGCAATGAATGAATTTTCTAAAATTGGGAATGCTTGGAAATGGATGAATAATTAGTTATTACTCAATAATAATGGGAAATAAAAATATGGGATAGTATAATATGGATCCTATATCAAATATAGGTCCTTCATTAAATAAAGGTGGAGCACCAATGGTTTGGGTTTGGTCAAAGGTGGGTGATTAAAAAAAATGTTGACAATGGGTTGATTATCTTAATATTACTTTAGAAGTAGTTACATTTGACCATACTTGGGAAGGGGATTATGACATATCCCAATCAAGTATTTATCAAACTTTGACACAATTGGGTCTTCAATAAGTAATGGCCCTTGGAGGGGCAATGACATAACAGGTCTAGATTGTTGGATTTATTGTGTCTCTATGGCTAGATTGGATTTTGTAATAAAGGATTAATGTTAAGATGAGATGTTACATGGATTATTTGTTCGATAAATTAAGAGATTTAATCCATCACTTATTGATTAAATACTAATGATGTTAGAATAGGTTTAGGCTCTTGAGATGACATGGCTCAGATTAACCTTGAACTAATTCCCCCATGCAAGGATACATTTAAGGGAGATAGTTTATAAGTAATTGGCCCTAAATAGGGTGGACTTATGATTTTATTAAAATAGGGGCCAAAATAAGGTTATCTTGGTATTTGATTGAAATGGGGACCCAAAATGGGGTTGTTTTGGTCTTAATTGAAATAGACCCAAAGAGGGTAGATTGGCTCAACATAATGGCTTGGCTTGGATTGGATTGGATATAAAGAAGGTAAATTAGATCGACATGATTCAAATTAAAGAATGTATAGATGGCGTGAATTTTTCATTCCCAACCAATAGGCATGGGAGATTAAATAAAAATATAATAAGTTGTTTAAAGTCATATGTGATTGATTCAAAATAATTGGATTTGGTTAAAATAGGCCCAATTTGGTGTTTCTCTAGTACATGAATTTGACATTGACTTTGTTCAAAGTTGACCTACGTTAAAAATTTAATTTAGTTTGATTTCAAGAGTTTGACATCAAATGGTTGAATTTGGTTGAATTTTATAAAGTCAACCAGTTTAGAATTAGAATTAGAATGTGGTTTAAGATGAACCTAATTTGGATTGAAATGTCTTGGTACATGGTTCAAGATGCACTTGATTTATCATAGATTGGTTTAGTACATGGTTTAAGAAAAACATAATTTGGCTTAGATTGGATTAGTACATGGTTCAAGATGAACCTAATTTGGCTTGGATTGGATTGGTACATGGTTTAAGATAAACCAAATTTAGCTTAAAACTAGACCTTGATTAAAATTGATTGGATTTAGATTTTGAAGTTGCATTTGACTTTGGTAGAAATTGAATGTTCAATTGGGTCTATCAATGTAAATGTCAAAGTGGAATAGTTCAATAATTATTTATGAATGAAAATATATAAATAGGAAAGGTGTGTGAATCAAAATTATGTCCAAACGGGTCCAATAATCTTAGTACATAAAATGCTTTCAAGTTTTTCTGTCTCATAAAGTATGTAAGTGTTCAATGTTTGGATCTTGAAAGTGTTTGAGTTTGGACTTGTCTTTGAATTACTTATCTTGGAAACTTGACTTGCGAATATAGAAGATGAAATCAATTATTTAATAATTTTTGAAATTGGAACTCTTGTGCTAAGTTTTTTTATTTGATTGTAAATAAAATTTAATGTAGGATTTGAAAAATTTAGTTTTTTAATGTTGGTTTTATTTTAAGTTGTGTGAACTTTGGATTGAAGTTGTAATTTAGAAAATGTTTGACTTGCATTTGTTCTTGAATGTTTGACTTCAATAATCTTGATTAGATTTTAAAATTTGATTAAATTTAACCTTAAAATAAGATTTGACTTATGTTCGACTTTAATAGTTTGACTTTTATTTTAAATTGTTAAAGAATATTGAGTTTGTTTGACTTTGACCTTGATTTTAGGCTTAGAATATAATTAGAATTTGGTTTGAATTGGTTTTAAATCAGAAGTTATAACTTGATTCAAATTAGGGATGGTTCATAATGAGAAACATAATGACATGGTTTAGAAAAGAGGGGTGTGAATTTGGACAAAATTTGACATGACATCTAGGAGTTTTAACAAATTTTGGGTTTTGAATTGTACAACATAATAGCTAGAAGAGAGTGATTTTTAACTTAGAATATGGATAAAATAACACCTTATCACATAAATCTATATGGAATTTGTTTATAAATTTGGTTTTTGGACTTATTTTTAACATATAATGAGTTTTAAGACAACATCCAAGCAAATAACAATCAAGTACATGATCCTATCTTAATCATAAATTGGGAGTGCATCATATTCACTAAGACTTTAATATACTTGATTTGAGAGGATAGATTTAAGGATTGATTTTAATAAAATTATTTAAATCTAGATCAAATACCCACCCTCTCTCAAAACATTTACATGATAGGCAATATTTAAGGACTGTTACGTTTACACCCTTACATAAATTAAGGTTTTGTGGCCAATAGGTCTTAATATAAATTTTTCATTGACTTACTAGATATTCCTAATATGGGTACAAAATATGTCGAATAATAAATCTAGGTGTCATATTGTTTGTAGGGGGCATCCCGTATTGAAGAGGCCTTATATTCCTTGATGGTGATGTTTAAATGGATTAGCATTAAGATTTAACTTGTTGCTTTCATGAAACCCTTTATGAGGAATTTTTCTAGGCCCTAATGACACCTAACAATAATTTATATTCACCTTCATATGTATGGGGCTGGTAAACATACTAGGATATCAACCCCAAGTCATTGTGACCTAAAGACCCATGAGAAGGAAATGATACCCCAATTGTGTAACCTAAAATAAAAATGGGAAGGTATCATTGTTTTTTATTTTTAGGAATCTCACTAAGGGAAATCAAAGAGCATATTTTAGTGAATCTCCAAAGATAAAAACAAATGTTTATCATCTTCTCATTTATGGGTCAGCCAAATAAAGGGAGAGCATAAGCATGAGTGAACTACACATACACACACTTCAAGAAGTAAAATAAAAATTAAACAAGTGTGATAAAGGAAATGACATGAAATGAACAAGTTTTAAACTAAAATTACAAGCATCTATTTGTTTTAAATCCAAATTGATATGTTTGAAAGAAAGATAATTATTTGTTTTGAGTTTTAAATCTATTTATCTGACTAAGAACCTAAAAAAAATGGTTATTAGGTTAGATCTTTGATGTTTTCATAGTCCATAAAAATTAT
The DNA here is from genome assembly GCA_037957365.1 of Torreya grandis. Classification (NCBI taxonomy): domain Eukaryota; kingdom Viridiplantae; phylum Streptophyta; class Pinopsida; order Cupressales; family Taxaceae; genus Torreya; species Torreya grandis. The sequence goes on along the minus strand of JARHVA010000540.1, from coordinate 101,944 downwards.
TTAAACTAATTTATAGGTTTAACTATGTGCAAGCTTTTAAACCAATGCATTTCAAATAATCACCCATGATTCATCATCAAGAAAAAAATGTTATTTGGTTTTAGTGTGGTCTTTTCTTGATGTGGGAAGTTTTAAAAATAATTGTTTAAGGCTTGGTTTGTGACATAGGGTGTTTCCACCAAAAGACAATATGTTAATATTATTTTGGCATTTCCACTAATTTATAACATGTTTCCAACAATTTATACAAAATAAATAGAAGATAAATAAATCTTGGTGTTTCTACCAATTAGCACGGTAATTCTATTGATTAACACATTCTCACTAATTTTAATGCCATTTTTATCAAGAACAATAAATATTATAACATGACATTTTTATTGATATGTGTGTTTCAATCGATTTGATGGATGTTTATGCTAATTCCCCAAAGCATTTATACCATTTAGCAGTATTTTTTCACTGATTGTATTTTCTTGTAAAATGTAGTAAAATAAGAAATAGAGTGTTTATGTAAATTTTGGGGATGAATCTATTGAAACAAAAGGGTTTTTTTATTATTTTGACTTGGAACAATTTTTTACAAATTTTTGAAGAAAAAAGGGGTGAATTAAGCTAATGAATTGGTTAATTCTTGTAATTATAATAATTAGGATGACTTGAAATAGTTTTTGGGCTACGTCATGTCTTATTGGGTGTGCCATTATGTGAGATAGGAATCCAAATAGTGTTATTTTGATTCTTAGTAAATACATAACAAAATGATTCAATGAAACTAACATCCTAAGCTTATTCACTATGTTTGAGAAAGACTAAACAAAAGGTGAATCAAATAGAATACAAAACAAAAATATTTTATACCTTCCATGAAATAATCTCTTTTCTTTTTTGTTATAATAGGTATGTGCTTAGATTATAGAACTAGAGTTCTTTGGTGATGTTGAATTCACATGCAAGCAACATTTACCCTTGTCTACACTTCAGTTGGCTTAAGAATTGAATTGAGAATTATGAATCTCCTTAGGTATTTTGGAAAAGTAACTTTAGGTTAAATAATATTATTTATGATGGAGGTCGGACCTTAAATTTATAGTGTTTTTGAATCAGTGAGGATCATCAATATTGATCTCCAAATGGAGGTCTATAAATGAGTCATCATCCTCATCAATGATGTGGGTTGGAAATGTAAGAGGGTCCATTTAAGGAAATTGAGAGTATGGAAGATATCTGGAATAAAAATGAAATCATGACCCCTCTTGGAGTATGTAAGAGGGTGTAAGAGGGAAGAGTGTGTAATAAGGTATAAGAGAGTGTAAGAGCTTGCTTTCAATTCTCTCCTTTCCCATTGACTTTCCCATGTAATGTCATAAATATGAGGTAATATTTGTTTTTGATTTTAGATAAATATGGCTATTACAAAATTTATGAAAATTATTTTAGGGATATATTAATTTAATTAAAAAAGGTTAATTAATAATTATAATAAAAGTAATTTTAATAGGGTTGAAAGTGTTAATAAAAGACACAATTAAAATCAACATGAAGTGTTTGATTTTAAGTTTCTACAATTGGTACCAACCCTACACATAAAAATATATTGTATTATTTTAGGATGATGCACCATGCCTTTAATTAATTTTAATACCTTTATTTACCTTCATAATCACATGGATACACCTATGTTATCAAACCCTAATTATGCAAAAGTGATCTGATATAAAATGAGGATGTTAGATGAAATGGTTGAGTTGGAATAACCTTGGTCAATCCCCTTTGAGTGAAAAAGTGTTTCACTACATTTTTAGTGTTATTTATAGGGATCTAATTATAATGTATTTCTCCCATTAATGTGTGTGTGTAATTTTGGATGTAAGCCTAGGTTCTCTTTCTTCTATCTTTCCATTGGTATAAGCATTCATATGTAAATTAACCTTTCTAAACTTC
>JARHVA010000540.1:50000-95000 GCA_037957365.1 Torreya grandis | reverse complement strand
TTATCTCATGACGAAATGAGGCCAAAATAATAGACTTAGATTAACCAAGGGTTCATGACCATATTACATATAAAACCTCCTACTTTGGGACCTTGAGTGTCCATACACATTTCCATTAAGATACTAGTCTTTGTGAGGTTTAGAGCTAAGATAAATTTAGGGAATACTCCTAGTTTTCTACCATTTAAAACTCTTGTGATGCCAAGTGTGATTTCAAAATAAATCTTTAAGGATATTTTAGGTTGGTGTAAATTTTGGTCTCCTTAGTTTTATGACTCTCCCAATAAGAGGTGATGTAAACTCACCAAATTTTGGTTATATCACTGTAGAGATGGTGATTCTCCTATGCATTTGTGAAGGATAGTTCCATAGAAGAATGTGAGTATTTTTGGGGTTTTTGTATAGTTTTTAACAAAAATCACAAAAGGAAAAAAAATAAAACAAAAGGGGGAAAGAGTAAAAACCACAGTGGGATAAAATCAAAGATCCAAAAGGATAACTTGAGATTAAATTAAAAAAATGGAATCCCTCCTCTCACACAAAAATGAACATAGGAGAATAAGGGGTTTAGGGAAAAAAAGGGGATGCATTGAAGAATAAATTCTCCTCAAAAACTATATTACACACACTTGATACAAATTTTCCTTGAGATCAAACATGTAAAAACTCATGGACATAAACAAAGATCGTAAATGGGATTTTCAACACAAAGTTTTAAAATACCAGAGGTTGCACCTAATTAAGAAGATGCAAAATTTTAATGGAGTCTTAATATACAAATAGAAACTCAAAATTTTTAAATAAAGCATATTAAAATCTACAAAACCCAAGAATAATCTCACCTATTTTATTGTATTTCAATCTTCTAATCTGAAAATTACATGGATCCATACCAAGTTATAGATACCTCTTTCCAAGAGCTTGAAATAAATAAGAACCCTTACAAATATCCTTTTTTTTTGGTATAATAGGTCATCCACCAAGGAAGATGAAAAACCATTCATTTGCCTCTTTTTATTATATCATTTAGGCAATTTTACAATATTAAATGGACTTTTTAAATTGAATTTTAAAACAATATTAATTATAAAAATAATTAATCTATGAAATGACCAAAAAATTAGTCATTTAATGACTTTAATTAATGTTAATTAATTATAAAATATTTAATAATGTGATTAAGTCAATTAATTTACCATCAATATCACTACATCAAATCTACAACTTAATCCATGTGGGCTAGTTGAAAAGGTTATTTTGTCCGTTGGGTTACAGGGTCTCATGAAATATTACAAAAAATAATAAAATATGCAAAATGATGTGAAAATGATTAAAATGTAGAGAAAATTGGATGGGAAATTTTCACAATAATAGTTGGATCTGACTATGGGACTACATTCCATGGCATAATGCAAAATAACTTTATAAAATATTGATGATCTATGCCTCATCTAACTTTCTCAAACTACCATTGCTCTCATGTCATGATTTGGCCAACTGAAGCTAGTTCACCTATCCAAATTGTATGGGAATGAACATGATCTGTTGGGCCAAATCCCTTTGAAAAAGTTTTATTCTATGAATTTTGGAACAAACTCGTATATTTTTTTTCAATAATAATTATATTATTTTACATGTGGGTTGGGCATATTTATATGTATTTTTACCACAAAATGTCAAATTTATATGACCCAAGTGAGTTTGGAGTGAACTTTCTTGTCATTTTTCTTTCTCTATTCCTTATTGTTTTTTAGTCCATCCATGAGCCTTGTAATTCCTTATAGTGTATTTGTTCCTCTTAAAATGGTTTTGAGACATATCCATCCATTCCATGTCTCAAGCACTCTTCATGGGTTTCCTAGATTACATTAGTTTCTATTACAAATTTGAAAACCTACCATATATCAATATTTTAATATGCTTCTCTATAGTTGATTACACATTCAATATGCACACCAACTAAGAATTGGATTACATACTTTTCAAGTAGACTCAAACCCATAAATTTATTTCTTTTTAACATTTATGAAACATGCATCAAACCTATGAAGTGGCTTTAGCATTTTTATTTCCACCTTACCACTCTTAGTGCTTTCCATCTTAGTCCAATACTTTCTCATAACACTAGCTACAACTTATTTGATTCAACCTATTGTTATAAACTACCAAATATCATCTCACCATACAAAAAAATATGACTTAACTTGATTTTATCATGCTTAATTAATGTTGGATGGACTCTTATAATAATCATGGAGATTGATTTTATACATGTTGTTGGAATTTAGCTGTCAAACCTTCAAACTAGTATGGTCCACATGTGGTAGGCAAACCATTTCATAAAATGAATCAAATAAATGCACCTGTTTTTAGGAATTTGAATCATTTGAAAAAAAATATCAAATAAAATTAGTTCCAATTGAGCTCTCAAACCATTTAATAATATGCTTCAAACAAATGCAGGCACCTAGGACACCCCTCTCCTTGCTTTTTTTTTGAATTTATCTCCATGTTTAGGAAATATAATTTTATAGATCAATATTTTCACTCATGATATATATAAATCACACATTAATCCCAAATATTCTAGCTAAAATCTCCATCAAACATTATATTGCATGCTCTAAAAAGTCTCAGGCTTGAACGTCTCCCACTAACTTCATAGTTACTTCCAAGTTTAAACCACCATTTTATTAGCATTGAATTACCATCGTGTATGTTTCTTTTTCAATAATCTTTTACATATCACACCATGTGATATATGAATCCAATTTCCCATGTTCTAGTTAGATACCTCAAGACTATTATAGAAGATATCCTTTATTAACTTATTTCATTAAGAAACATCTTGGATTCCTTTATCTTGACAATCCTAAAAGGTCCATCGATGAATAAATAATGTTTAATAACATGAAGATTTATTAAATAAATCTTAAATTATGTCTCCCATGCATTGTGTATTAAACTTATAACAATGACACTATCCAAAACCATGACCATTCCTTACAAATACTACTAATCAAAGCACTTAGAGTCACTAATGTAAACCTAAATAAGCATATTTCCTAAATTTTTGATTTTATAGTCTTGACAATATATTTATAAATATTTGAGAATCAAATTAGGAACAAAACTTAATCATTTTTGAATTTCTAAAATCAAATATGTTTGCCCTAATGCATCTTGAATTGAGTCATATAAAACTATAGGATTTTTGGCCACATAACATCCAAAACATAATTTTATAAAAGAGGAGTTTTTGACAATAATATGTGTGAAATATGACCTCCATTTTTTCTTGAATATGCCCCTATCAATATAATAATGGCATTCATGTGATGTTTCATGTTCAAGCCCTTTATAAATGGTATACATAATAAAAATTAAATAAAAGTTAACCTGAATAATGTATTAGTTATTTCAAAGGTAATCAAGTCCACATCTTATTATGGGTGTTTGTTCACATGGTGACACTTTGGACTTCACATCATATTTGAACATCCTTTAAGGATACACCTAAAAACTTTGAATCTTCAAACTATGTGCCTATACTTATATTTGTAGTTCTAAATGATGTCCTTGGGATGTTATCAAAACTCTACAAATGTTATCTTGGTTTTTTGAACCATTTCCCACAATGATGAAAATATGAAATTTATTGAATCTACCACATACAATATATCTTGTAACTAGGTAAAAACTCTCCATCAACACAAAATGTTCAATACTTAGAAAAAATAAATTAATGAAATGATCATGATTTTTAGTAATTACTTGTATTATTCAAGAATAAATTATCACATGTACATTAGCTTTCCCATTGATTTCTAAAAATAGATAATCTTTTTGGCCATAACATAACCCAAAAAACACCAAATCCATAGTTCTACAATGAGTATAAATATACCAAATTCTATTTTTAATTTTTCCAAACTAGTAGGTCCTTCATCAAAGAGCACAACCAAACAAACATTTTTGGCTCAAGATAAAAACATGGGGAGAAAGAGAAATCACCACAACAAACAAGATAGTTTTTATTGAACACACCCACAATAGAAAAATGGAAGCAAAAATAATACAATCCAAAAAGAGTGGAAATATAAACTATTTACAAAGGAATAAAAAACATGATAATGATAAATAAATCCATTTAGAAATTGAACAAAGTATGAGATTTTGGAGGAAAAAATTTGGCAAAATGCGGACATCATATGTAAAGACAAAAGTAAATATGACAATGTATTTTTAATTGTGTCTGTGGGGAAGACATGAGGCATGGGAGGAAAGATAAATACTTATTCAAACACTTGGTCATGCACAACAAAAAAGTACAAATTATTTGCATTTTATGCATGAATTTAATAGGTTTTCATGGATTTGAAACTTTAAGTATAAATAATATGGGAAACACATCCAACATCTTCACCTTGTGGCTTCTCTTATGACTCTTTACCCATGAATGGTTGAACCACATCTCCTACAGGAACCTCTAAATGTGAGATTAGGACTAGAACTTCTTGGTACTCAAAATGTTAATAAAATTATTTTTGGTTGATTCTTATTTCTTCTTAAAAACCTATTATGTTCTCATGATCAACATCGTTACACACCTTATCCTCACCAATATGAATCCCATAACCTTCATGACTCATCTCATGCTCTTGAAAGCTAGATAAATTTTCCTTTTCCATGCATTCTTCTAGTTGATCTTAACTCTGAATCAGGAAATCTTCATTCCTTTTTTACTTGTATGACTCCATAGAAATTTTTAAAAATTTTAAACTCTTTTATTATCATCAACAACTTCTTGGATTATATTTTATTTGGAAGCTAGTATCAAGAGGAAGACATTTTTTATTGTATTATCATTTGTATAAATCCATTCAACTCCTAATTTATGATCATATGAAACACATATATCTTTTATTTTTTCTTATTTTTTCCACATAATGTTTCCAAAGTATGCATACTCTTATTTCATTTTGAATCTCTTTGTACCTAAAACAAAAATTAGACTATGGTATCCATAGAAAATCATACAATCAAAAACATGGGTCGCATTACATCATTCCCAATAATAATTTCACTAAACTCACAAATATTTTTTTGAGGGAAATATTACCTCCAAATTATAGTAATCAAAGGCACAGTTTTTTCCCTAATGGAGTCACCAAAAACTATTAATGTAAATTTTGATCACCTTAGTTTTGTGACTCATCCAACAGTAGGTGGTACACACTTCACAATAGTTATAGATATCACCTTAGATATGGTGATTCTCCTCTACATTTGAGAGGATATGTTACCTCATATGATATGATTAATTTTTGGTTTTTTATTTATTTTTTACTATAAATCACAAAACTAAACAAAACATAAAATAAAAGGGGAATAGATGAGAAACCCATATCAGGATAAAAGTAGACAACCAATAGGATAACTTGATAGTAAATAAATGTGATTATTCCTCTAAAACAAATATGAACATAGGAGCATCATGGGTTTTGAGGAAAAAAGGGATTCCTAAAAGCACAAAGTCTCCTCTTAAACTAGATTACACACACTTGGTATAATTTTTCCTTTAGATCAAACATGTAGAAACTCATAGACATCAATAAATATCATACATGGGGTTTTCAAAAAAAAATTTGGAAACACCATATCTTGCACATAATCAAGAAGATGTAGGATTTTAATTGAGTCTTCATTTAAAAATATAAACTCAAGATTCATAAACAAAGGATATTAAAATCTATAAAACCTAGAACAATCTCACCACTTGCTTGTAATCTATTAATCTAATATTAAAAATTACATAGGTCCACAACAAGTTACAACTAGATCTCTCCAAGAGATTTAAATAAATAATAACCCTTACAAATATATATTTTTTCCTTTTGGTACAATATTTCATCTACCAAGGAAGATGAAAAAACATTCATTTGCCTCTCTTTTGATTTTATTATTTAGGCAAATTTATAATATAAAATGGACTTTTCGATTTGCATTTTAAAACAATATTAATTATAAAAAGAATCAATCTATCAAATGACCAAAAATGTATAGTCATTTAATGACTTTAATTATCATTAATTAATTCTAAAATAATTAATGACATAATTAAGTCAATTAATTTCCCATCAAGCTCACTACATAAAATATACAACTTACTCCATGTGGGATAGTCAAAAATTTTGCCTTGTCCATTGGGTTATGTGGTCACATGAAATATTATGGAAAATAATACAATATGAAAACTTATGAGAAATTGATAAAATGGAGTAGTGAAATTTGGACAAACAAATTTCACTATAACATAGGTACATAATAAGGAATCATGTGATGGGATTCCATGATGCCCTAAATTATAATGAATATTTACTTTGGGTATAAATACTAGGTGTAGACACCTCATTTCCACCACCCTAGTGTTATAGTTGTACACCATCATCATTACCCACTATTCCACACACAAAACCCTAATTTCTATTGTGAACCTAAATTGTTAATATGATTAACATTTTCAACCTAAAATCATATCCCTAATCCCATTATCTCACTACATTATAACCCTAATTTTATCAAACATGTACTTAATCAACCTATCATTATTCAACATCATCCCCAATCAATTAATTGATTAATCTGATTACATAATTGAACCTTACTAATCCAACTAAATGTAATATTTAAACTAATTAACTAATCAATAATATTAGTTAATTAATTGTCCCTAATAAAAAAATCCATGGAATTTTAAATTATATAATGTTTAAACATATTAAATCCAAAAATAATAAAATCATTTCAATTCCCCAAGTCAATCATCCATTTTCTAAGGCAATCAAAAAATTCTAAGGTAAGGGACAAGAAGTGAAATAAAGACACTATTCATTAGTCCAAATCCTTACACAATCAAATCCCTATGTTTAACCCCCAACCTCCCTCATTAATTGAGTAAGTCGACTCATTCTCAACCCTTGATCTTTAATAAATATCAATGATCCACATTCATCCTAAAAATCTACAAATTGAGCTCACCCCTCACTTTCATCAAGCCAAGAGAGCTTAGCTACTCTATCGATCTGAAGAGAAAATATTACTCATCAAGAAATCAATCCATCCATAAGGGGTCATGTTATTTCATAATTAAATTAATGAAATAAGGGTGTCATTAAATTTTTGGGTATTAGTGGATGAAACCACCTCACTTCATGGTGCTGGTAAAACGTACAATTGCTTAGATAATGAAAACATCCACACCAAGAAATGTATATAACCTGTTAAACCACATTATTTGTCTAAATGTTGGGTGATGAAATAATAATCAACAGACCCTAAAAATATAAAATAAACTAGGCACACACTATTTCATATTCTAAATATCACCTTGTGGCATGAGGGAAGAGCATACATAACATGTCCTAGGGATATCATGATTGACCTAGTCCACCTTTGAATCCTAAACTTTCCTTGCAGTGTGAACAAAGAGTATACACAACATAAATATCATACACATACAAAAAAGATGAATAAAAATCACAAGAAATATTTATTGATTGATTAACTAGTTAGATTGATTATATTTGATGTGTGCTTTGTTTGATTTTAAGATATTAGACAAGTAAACCTACAAGGCCAAATGTTAATAGTGTTGATGTGGGTTTTATGTAAACTAAGGGTTCTCACAGGATTGTCCCTAAAATTTTAGGATTGGTGAAAGATTCATTCCAAGGAATAAATTTTGGGTTTTAGTTTTATAAACAACCATGTGGTGGAATAATGATGAACAAAGTTTTTATTAACCATAGATGGTTTAGATATGATGGGTGTATGAATTCAAATTGAGATAGATGGGTGGATCTAACCTAAGGTGAGTTTGTCCAAAAAACAAAAAAGTGGGAAGGGTAAGGTAGATAAGAAGTGGATATATGATTTGATTAAAGATTAAACCCTTTTAAGTTGACTTTATGTACTAAGGCAAGCATATGCTAATAATCAATGTCTACTAAAGATTACCTAAAATCATAACACACAAACAAACATAGTGAAAATTCTAAATTAATAATGTTTTTACATTCAATTATAATGATTAAATATGTTATTATTACTATAGTTCCAAGCATATCCTATGTTACCAATAAACTATAAATATGATCTATAACTAAAGAATTGACAATACTAATAAATTGTTAAATATTATCTCTATAGAAAACATATCCTAAAATTATCATAGATGCTATCAACTTAATGTAAATTCTTCAATGAATCATAGAAATTTATAAGAGAAAAGCACATACATGCAAACTCATAGAACAATCCTAAGAACTATCTTCACTTGCATTACTTTCCTAAACCTCCTAAATAAATAATATATATAAGACATGTTTATATAATTCTTGGATGGATCACCTCATCCACAAAATTTGTCAAAATTTTAAAATAAGGATATCTAGTCATGTATACTCTACATGTTTTGTAATGAATTAAAAAATTCTTGTTCTATCTCTTTTAATCATGTATAGATACATAAATAGCCTGATAAAAAAGAACTCCACTATTTGATCATGGACTATGAGTACTACTGGTAATTAGAACCATGTTGAAAGTGGATTGGGTTATAGTTAAAGCTAATAGACTTGAATTACTAGGAATAGGGGACACTGATGTATAAAATATTTGCATTAAAGTTGTGACTAAATTACAAGAAGGCATTACTTTAGTTGAGACTATAGATGGTTTTGATTATGCATTTAATGGATTGGAAACATAAAGTAAATTCACCATCACTTACTCTATTGGACTATATACCATTATGTACTTTGGAAAACATAATATGGTCATCAAAACTTGAGCTTGTGAATATAAATATCCCACCTAAGTGGATGATCATCCTTATTACATTGGATTTTCATACTCAATTACACATGTTACAAAATATATCTCAATAGATGCAAAAATTAGTGACATGCCTTTTCAATAATATTTTAATTATCCATCAAATTTATGTGAAACATTTGTTGACCATTTTTACCACAAGTTAAAATATGCCTAACCACTATAGACAAAGTCTTTTATATGGGATGATAATAATGTCATAGGGTATGTTGTAGTTCATTTTATGTCATATCATATGCCATTATAGTTTTATTCATAGTCTAGCTTAGTCCTTATGCCATTTGGTGTCTTAGGGGTCATTTTAGAGTCATATATGTAAATGGAATATTTCCATGGATTTAAAATAGTTAGGATCATGGAAAGGTTTGACATAAGCCTTAATAAATCCATCTAAGATTTCAAATATCAAGCAATAGTTCAAGCATAATACTAAGTAAACTAGATTGTTACTAGGATGTCATCCATAAATGAATAGACCAGATCACTTATGCATTTAATAAATTCACTCAAAAATACTCATGAGGAAAAATGTTATAACTCCATGAATCTCTTTATTCTAGGAATATACTCTACAAATTTCATGCCCATGTGAGTTCTCTAGCTCAAGTAATGGAAATTCAAAATTGGACCTGCAGAGTACAATGTTCATGCAAGCATCAAGTTTGAGCTCCATAAAATAGTCATTTATTTTGAAAAGGTCATTAAAGGGTTTTAACTTGATTAAGATATAATGGTCTACATGAGGTCACATATTGGCACATATAACTAATAGTTCATGTTTGGGTCAAATAGGTCAAAAGGTACCTAGGATAAAATCCCCTAAAAAGCTATAAGTTAGACAAGATCTAATGGTGCAAGTTCATTAAGTAGAGATCTAACGGCACAAGATCAAATAAAAATAAGATGGGTCCAATATATATCAATGATAAATGCTCAATCATACAAATTATCCAAAAATGCATAAGAATTGATAGGAAAGTGGGCCCAATGATGTCTATGACTAGCATTCACTCATATATCTTGATCTGACAGTGTGAGTAAAAGTCAACATGTTAAAGGATATTCATGGTATAAAATCAAAGGAAATTTTTAATTCATATATCTTAATCTTATGGTGCACATGAGGTCAAAAGGTTAGGATATGAAAATAAGGATCTATGAAACCAATAAGAACAATAATAGGATAGAGCAATGTGATTAGTCTGAATCAATTTTGATGGGCAAAGTTGAACCAAAGATCCAGTTTTTACTAGAGCAAGCAGGTATTACAGATAAAACTTTTAAATAGGATGAGAAATATTACAAAGGAAATCCACATAGCCAGTCATGTAGGATCAAAATAATCTATAATGGATCAAGCATTTTAGACTCATACGCTTCCATGAAAGCTTAGTCAAGGTCCAAGATAAACAATAACTACCAAATGTAAAGAAACAATTCCAAGAAATCAATGAGTAACTATAAATGGTAAATGAAAATGTCTAAAAGATAGCTAATAACTAAGAAAAGACTTATAACTATCATAGTGTATGTGTTGACTCTCTTATATTAGTTTCAAAGGCTTGAGGGATGTTCCATGATGAAGTCAGTTTCATAAAGTTAGCTAAAGAATATTTGTACCATTTTGGAGATTTTTTAATGGTTTATATGGGAATTTTTCTTAAGAGGCATTTATGGTCTATTTCACACTTAGTTTTACCTTAAAAAAACTTTTTATCATGCATAGACATGTGTTCGAGTGACCTTTAAACTTCATTTTTCATGCTCTTTCTGAAATTCTATAAATAGATACCATTTTGGCCTTTATAAAAGAGACCACACCATGTATGGTGAAGACCTATTAGTTTTGAAATTATACTTTTCCTTAGAAAAATAAATGCAATTTGGTCTGAGTTCATATCTCATGTTGTTAAGTGTGTGAAGAGATGTATAGTGAATGGTTAAAAGATATTCATCTATCCTTACTTTCTCTCAATCCTTCCATGTTTAATGTAAGTGATTCTAGCCTAGCAAGTAATATGAAGTGTTTTAAAGTGTTTTGATCTATTCTTAAGTGTATAATTACCCTTAGTATTTGTAACTAATCTATGATTTCTCTTACCTTAGATAGTATCCATAAATGTCACCTTCATATTGAAACACTAATGTTAGTGCATTCTAGGACTCTTAGACTAGTGTTGTATACCTTGTCCCTTTGTGATAGAGTATGATAGTCTTATAGAAAACATCTTATTGCATCAAAATTTTATAATAGGTTCATTTCATATAATTTCTAACCCTTTTCCTCTGTAAGCAAGCATTAGACAAGTGATAATCATTTCAAGATATATTTAGGGAGATAGCCCTTAAATCTATAGGTTCACTTCCACTGTAATCACACCCACATACCTGGAAGTGTTCCCATGTTTCCTAAATATGGAAGAGGGTTTAACACCCTCTTATAGGGTACAAGATTTGGTGACAATAGTTTTGGCATGCTTGATAAGACTCTATCATCAAGATAAATTATCAAGGTTAATACTAGTCTTGACAACATCAATTGAAAACTAGTGTGCTACTTAGCATTTGGTGACTCCATCAAGGTGAATATAGTTCCAGGTCATTGTCTTGTTATAAACTTGCTCTCATAATTCATGGTTCTCACTAGATCATCATCTAGAGGATTTATCAATCCCATTGAACTACTCTTTTAGCCTGAATTTTGCCTTGGAGTTCAACATCCTCCTCCTAATTTGTAGTTTTAAGATGAAGTGGATTTTCTAGTGAGGAAAGTCAAGAGAGTGAACAAGTTGAAATTAAAAATATTAAAGAAGAAATGGCTAGACCTCAGGATTTTCCTACCTTTAATACAAAAAATCTAATTCACCTTTAAGCATATGATGTCATCCCTCCCAATGACATAAATGTGTGCTCCTATTCAATGGTGAGAGTCATGTTACACCTAATAATCATATTAGATATGTCTCCAACATTTCTATCTTCCATAATATCACTCAAGAAAACATTGCCATTATACTCCTTGTTATGTCCCTTAGAGGGAAGGCTCTTGATTTGTATAGGACTCTATAAAGTGGATGAATTACATTATGGTATGGATTTGGAGTACTATTGACCTTAATATTTATAAATGAGAGTGACCATGCCTCTCATACACCATCTTAACATGATAAAAAGAGGATCCAAAGAAACAATGCATGATTTTAATGAGAGGTTTCAAAAGACTTGGAATAAATTTCCTCCTCCTATGAGGACACCTCTAGAATTTATGTTCCTAACCTATTTGAGAGATATTGGAACTAAAATTATTGTCATGCCTCAATCCATGGGTGGTTATACCCTCTCTAAATCATATGAGCTTGTTATCAAAGCTAAAAATAATCTCATCCAAGCTAGAAGATTGCCACCTGAAGTGTATCTGACTCCATTGTCACATAATTTTTATAATACTCTATATGTATCCCAAGTTCCTAATGAAAATACCAAAACTAAGGTTGCTCCTAGGTAGGTATAAAATAATGTTGATTAGAAAGCAAAGTTCCTAGCCTTAGAGGCTCAAAATAGGCAAGCTAATGTGTAATAAGGTGCCTATCAAAACCCTTACCCTTATAAATAATATTATGGTCAAAATTTTATAAAAGGAATGGGATAATAATATCCTAATCCTAATAGGCCTACCAATGCATATAATCTTAACTCTACTACCAATACAACGGAGATGATACCTATGTACAACAACTTGGTGCAAGGCAAGAATTGGTAGAAATGATAATTTATGGATGATAATGAAGGTATAAATTAGGATCTTGTTTCTCAAGGATATTTTACTCCCCCCTCATCAATTGAATATGAAGTGATGATGTGGACAAGTGAAGGTGAGTAGCCTCAAGAAGAGATCTTCACCAACTTCTTAGTTGAGGACACTTTTGTGCTTAACCAAGGAACCTCAATTATAGACAACACTAGATCCAAGAGAAAAGATTTAGGTGGTGACATTAATTTTCCTAAAGGCTCATTAAATCCTCATATGAATAAATAAGGTACGGCTACAAGTGCAGTAGCCTCAAATAATTCTACACATCTTTTAAACCAAAATGTTAGAAGGACTGTTCAAGGCACTCCAACTCCTTAGGTTATAATTAATCTATTTCCTCCAAGATTTTAATATAAATTAGGTATGGATTATATACAAAAATTATACTCATTTAAGAGTACTAAAACATCCATTTCCCTTTGGGATGTTTTGCATATGCTTGGTCAAAAATAACTCTTACAAAAATAGTTATCTTCTATCCATACTAGTGTCCCTCCTTAAAATTAGAGTCAAAGTCATGTTTTCCTTTCAAGTGTCCCTAATACCATCACTAAAACATCCACTATAGCTAATAATCCTTCACCATTCTATCTCTTTCCTAGTGGGGGACAAACTAGTCAATAATTACATAGTTGATAATGAAGCTTCAACTTCTATCATGCTTAAGGTGGTAGCTAATAAATTGGGTCTAAAGTATGAGCCTCATAGAAAATTAGTTCTCCAAATATAAGGTAGACCTACCAAAATAATGGGACTGATAAAAATCTTAAAGGTTTTCTTGCACAATTGTCCTAGTTTTCCTATCTTGCAAGACATAGTTGTGGTTGATCTCCCAACCTACTTTACAATCTATCTATCAAGGGAATTCACATCCAAGATAGGTTGTTATCTCTAATTTTACTATTATTTCTTGTACTTTATAAAAATTTATTGGGATAGGGTGATAATTAGGACACAACCCCTTGTAGGGTTTCATATAAAAACCTTACATTGAGACAGGTTCTAATTTAAATTATGTTGTTCATGAAGAAAAGGACTCCATTATAGATGATGACACTTATTCAAAGCTTGAGGGTGTTTCATATTTATTTCTTGATGGATATGTAAATAATACATATGATCATGATCCCAATGATTTTTTGGAGGAAAATGATTTAGGAGTGTATTGTATACATGAATAAGTAATACCAACACTCCTACTTTCCAAGGAAGAGGGTGAAGAAGATGAGATATGGAAAATGTTTTTTGATGGTTTAAGAAGTAAAATTGGTGTAAGATATAGTGTTATGATGGTATCTCTATCTAAATATTAGTAATATTCTTCATATATATTTTATTTTAGTTGTACTTGTAATGTGGCTAAGTATTAAGTTTTAATTCATGGCCTTCAATAGGCAAGCAAAAAAGGAATCAAGAACATGCAAATATATGGAGATAGTGAATTGGTTGTGCATCAGGTTAGGAATTTTGATTCTACCAAGAACCCTTTTCTAAAGTCATATAATCATAGGGTATGGGATTTACTTCAAGGCTTCAATGCATTCAACATATAATTAGTCCCAAGGGAGAAGAATAATCATGTTGATAGACTAGCTGCTATTAGAACTCAATTTGATACTCCAACTACCATAAATAAAGGGGAAAGAAATATCACATTAAGATAACTATCATACCTTAGGTACCTGATACTTAAGTGTCTTGGAAATTTTTTGATAGTGATAAACACATTGCATGCTTCCTACAAAATGAAGTTGAGTTCTCCTCAAGGAATTAAAAGAGACTCCAAGAACAATTGGGTGATTAGATTGTGCAGCTAAGGAAAAATAAGATACCTAAAGGTCTAGTGACCTTATAAATTATCTTCAATGAGAATTATCAAAATAAAAAGGAAAATGTGAACATGTCTAAAAAATAATATAATTATGGAAGAGTCTTGATCTTCAAAGATAGACTCCTTAAACTAGGAAAAGTATGTTTTACATTAGAGAAACAAGCATTCATTGATTTGTATAGAGATTTTCTTGGGAGTATAAGGACCTCAAAGTATTTGATCTTATACTATCACACCATACTTTTTATTTGGGACCTAGAGTTAAACTAGTCAAACAAAAGCAAACACCCTTCAACCCCAAGGTTGAACAACTCATGAGGTTAGAGCTCACCAAAATCCTTAAATATAAGATAATATTTCCCATCAATAATTCAACATGGGTAGATAATATTGTGCCTATTATAAATGATAATGGGGAGATAAGACTTTGTGGGGACTTCAAGGATCTTAATAGGGTGTCACTCAAAGACCATTATCCTTTACATTCAATGGAGTAGATTTTGTAGATTATTTCAGGTTCTCAACATCTATCTCTTCTAAATGGATACTCAACATATAATTAGATTTAATTCAATTAATATGATTATTTTAAGACAACATTTACCACTAAATGGGTAGATTTTGCTTATAGGAATTTCTATTTGGTTTGTCAATTGTTGGTTCTACCTTTAAAGAGCAATGGACATGGCTGTCAAAGGTTTGATTAATGAGATTTTATTGGTTTATCTATATGATATAACAATGTTTTATAAATATGGTAATGAACATATGAAGCACTTGAGACAAGCGTTTCAAAGATGCAGTAAGTATGGAGTATCTCTTAATTCAAAGAAATGCATCTTTGTTATCCATAAAGATA
This sequence comes from Torreya grandis, assembly GCA_037957365.1. Lineage (NCBI taxonomy): Eukaryota > Viridiplantae > Streptophyta > Pinopsida > Cupressales > Taxaceae > Torreya > Torreya grandis. Next base: position 79,601 of record JARHVA010000540.1, on the reverse strand, counting down.
AGCTCTTGGAACACATTTTTTCCAAATATGATTTGGATATTGATCCTAAAAGGATAGTGGATATACTTGGCCTATCATTTCCATTTCATAAGAAAGGTCTCCAAATTTTCTTAGGCAAGATAAATTTTGTAAGGATATTTATACCTAGTTTCACATTTTTGGTAAAACCTATCACAACCATGCACAAGAAGAATCAAGTCTTTTCTTGGACTAAGGAAGGTATAATAGTAGTTTTGAAGCCATTATGAAATAAATTTCATAAGATCCTAATCTTTTGAACCCTAAATTTTTTGAATACTTCATGTTATATTCATTTTCTAACCTTGATACTATCTTAGCCATGTTAAAGCAAAAGAATGATGAGCGTGTGGAGCAACCTATCTCATTCTTTAGTAAAGGTTTAGAATATTATGAATTCAAGTACACCTTTATGGATAAATAAGTCATTATTGTAAGAGGACTAAATAATTTCAATAATATGGTTTCAAATAATAAAATTCATGTTATGGTTTATCATCCTAATACTGAGTTTCTTTTAAGTAGAGACCTTAGTGAGAAGAGAGCAAGGTAGATCACTAAGGTAATGGAATATGATTTTGATATCAAAGTAAAATATTTGGTAAGAGGTAAAGGCCTATGTGAACACCTAGCTTTATATCTTCATGAGTCAAAATAAAAGGTTTTAGTTGATCATGATTGCTCTCAACTAGCTGGTTCCTTACATATACATAGTTGGACATAGGATGTGATCATATTTATTTAAAATGATGAGTATCCCAATGGTATGAGTAGATCATAAGGAGATATTTTAGGTTAAAATATATTCCCTGTTATCTTGTGGATGGTGTGATTTTTAGGAGGGACATCAATGGTGTGTTAGTGAGATGCACTGATAATTATAATTTCAGAGTGTTACTGGAGAAGTTCTATGATGGGACAGTGAGAGGTCATTTCTCTCCAAGAACCACAGCTACCAAAATCATGAGGGTAGGTTATTATTAGCCTAACCTCTTCAAGTAATACCATGCTTGGGTGAGAAGGTGTGGACAATTTGATTTCTTTGTAGTAAAACATAATCTTGTGACTCTTCCTTTGAAACCTATCTGAGTAGGCCAACCTTTCATGTAATAGGGTCTTGATTTTATTGGTATTATAAACCTCCCATCAAGTGTTGGTCATAAATGGATACTCAAAACAATTGATTACTTTACAATGTGGGTTAAGGAAATAGCCTTGAAGGAAACTAATGAGAATACTATCTTGGAGTTCTATGAGAGCATCATCACAAGGTTTAGCACTCCTATTATTATTTTAGATAATGATCTTGATTTTATGGGTACTAAGACAATTGATTGGGAAAATAATAATGGAATATTTATAATCACTTCATCTAACTATTATCCTTAAGTTAATGGGTTGTCTAAGTTAACTAATAAGAATCTGATCAGAATCATCAAGATAACCTTGGAGGATAATTAGAGGGATTGGCACACCAAAATGAAGATAACCTTGTGGGCTGAAAAGATAACTCTCAAAAGGTTAAAATTAAATTCTCCTTTTGTGCTAGTTTATGGAAGGGAAGCTAGGTTGTCTATCTCTCAAAAGTTACGTGCCCTAGAGTTAACACATCAACTAGAGTTGCTTTAGAATATTTCAATGGAGTTGATATCAATAGAATTAATGGAGTTATAGGAAACTAGAGGGAAAGCTCATCAAGATATATAGCATCACCAAATACTAAGGAAGAAGTATTTTGACAATAAAGCAACTCTAAGATCATTTCAAGAAGGTGACATAGTATTAAAATGGGATTAATATAGATCAAAACCAAGTAGACTTACCAAATTTAACACCCTATGGAGTGGACCATATGTCATCCTCAAGTGTAATAAAATAAGTTCTTTCCATTTAGCAAGAATGAATGGAGAAGAGCTGCCTATCCCTATGAATGGGATACATTTGAAACCTTGTTATTGAGTGGTAAAGTTCAATTTTGTAAATAGTATATTAGGTGCATGTTTTCTTTCTATTGTGTGTGTTGTATTCCCTAAATATTATAGTTGAACATATGTTTGTTTCTAATTTATGTGCTGTCCTTGTTGTTTCCTATTATTATGTGTTGTCAAAGGCATCTATGTGTCAAACATGTATACTTGTGACTCTTTAACCCAATGGATAGGATTAGGCAATTGGTTATGGCATAACAAGCATACTACTCTTGGGAAATCAAGAAAAATGTTAACCATTTTTACCACAAGTCAAAATATGCCAACCCTTATAGCCAAAGCCTTGTATAGGGGTTGATCATAATGTCATAGGGTATGTTATAGTTCACTTGATGTCATATCATATTCCATTATAGCTTTGGTCATAGTCTAGCTTAGTCTTTGTGTCATTTGGTGTCTTAGGGGTCATTTTAGAGTCATATATGTAAGTGGTATATTTTCATGGTCTCTAAATAGTTAGGATCATGGAAAGAGTTTGTACATTCCTTAGGAAATTTATTTGAGCTTTTAAATATCAAGAAGTAGTTCAAGCACAAGCCTAAGTTAACTAGACCGTCACCAGGATGTCATCTAGAAATGGACTAACTCACTTGTGCATTTGATAAATTCACTCAAAAATCTTTATGAGCCAAAAGGTTATAGTTCCATAAATCTCTTTGTTATAGGAACACACTTTATAAATTTCATGCATGTGTGAGTTCTCTAGCTTAGTTATGGAGCTTCAAAGTTGGACTTGTAGAGTAGAATGTTCATGCAAGTATCAAGTTTGAGTTCCATAAAATAGCTATTTAAATTTAAAATGTCATTAAAGGGTTTTAATTTGATCAATATCTAATGGTCCACATGAGCTCTCATACTAACACAAATATAACATCCAATGTTTGGGTCGAATATGTCAAAATGTACTTGGGTTAAAATCCCTTAAAAGTTATAGGTTGGATAAGATCTAACAATGTGGGTTTTATAAATAAAGATCTAATGGTATGAACTCAAATAAAAATAATGTGGGTCCAATATAGATCAATGATCAATGCCTAATTATACCAATGATCCAATATTGTATAGAAACTAACAAGAAAGTGGGCGTAATGATATCTATGGCTAGTGTGCATTCATACATCTTGATCCAATGATGTGAGCAAAATTCAACATGTCAAAGGATCTTCATGGCAAAAAATTGAAGGCCAACATTCCTTCATACATCTTGATCTTATGACATGCATGAGGTCAAAAGGTTAGGATATGATAGCAGGAATCTATGAGACCAATAGGAATAATTACAAGATAGAGCAATGTGATTGGTCCAAGCTAGTTTTCAATGGCTAAAGTCAAACCAAAGAGCCATTTTTTACTAGAGAAAGTAAGTATTACAGATAATTTTTTTAAATATAATGATCAAATTGGCAAAGAAATGGCACATAGGTAGTCATGTAAGATCAAAGGACTCTATAATGGAGAAATCATTTCAAACTCATATGCTGCCATAAGAGCTTAATCAAGGTCTAAGATAAAAAATGACTACCAAATGTAAAGAATGAAGCCTATGAAAGTAATGAGTGACTACATATGATAAATGCAAATGTCTAGAAGATAGATAATAACCAAGAAAATACTATAATTGTCATAGTGTATGTGTCAACTCTCCTATTTAGTTTCAAAGGCTTGAGGGATGATCTATAATGGAGATAATTTCATAAAGTTAGCTAAATAATCTATGCACTATTTTGGAGAGTTTGTCATGGTTTATATGTACATTTGTCTTAAGAGGCATTCATGGTTTATTTCACACTCAATTTCACTTATAACACAAATGGTTCTCATTCCTAGACATGTTTTTGAGTGACCTTTGAACTTCATTTTTTCATGTTCTCTCTAAAATTCTATAAATAGCTACCATTTTGGGCTTTGTAAAAGAGACCACACCATGTATGGCAAAGCCGTATTGGTTTTGACATCATACTTTTCCTTAGAATAATAAATTCAATCTAGTTTGACTTCATATCTCATATTTTATAGTGTGTGAAGAGATGTATTATTAATGGTTAAGACATTGTCATCTATCCTTGATTTCTCTCAATCCTTCCATGTTTGATGCAAGTGATTCTAGCCTAGTAGGGCATATGAAGTATTTTTAAGTGTATGGATCTATTATTAAGTGTATGATGAGTCTCAATATCTAAAATTGATCTATGGTTTCACTTACCTTGGATAGTCTCCATGTATGTCACCTTCATACTAAAACACTAATGTTAGTTCATTATAAGACTCTTAGACTAATGTTGTATTCTTTGTCTCTTTATGACAGAGTATGATAATCTTGTGTAAAACATATTGGTGCATCACCCTTTTAGAATAGGTTTATTTCATGAAATTTATAAACCTTTCCCCCCCAAAATAAAACATTATACAAGTGATAATAATTTCAAGATATCTTGAGGGATTTATCCCTTAAATCTAGAGGCTCACTTCCATTATATGTACACCCACATAACTAGAAGTGTTCCCATGTTACCAAAATATGAAAGAGGCTTGAATAACCTATTATAGGGTGAAATATTTGGTAAAAAAACATCATTTAGGCCCTAAAATAAGTACCTTAAACCTCATATTATGTAACCTTATCTTTAAAAAATAAAATTAACTAGATTACTTGGTCACTACTACCAAAATCTATGCTCTCAACTTTTGTTTTGAAATTGTTGGGAGTTCTCAACAAGTGATAAAAGAATGTTTTGGTAACCAATTATCCTTATGGAATATATACAATTAATTCACATGTCACGAAAAATATGGCACATGTAATAAAAATTTGGACGTCCTTTTTCTCATGGCTAGTTATCTACTCAACTAGGTTTCTCATTTGTTGATTCCACTCCATGAGCTGAGTTATTTTTCCTGTAACAAAATTATGGGCCAAAACAATGTCTAGGAGTTGTAGAAAGTTAAGGTATTGGTATTTATTTTCCTAATTTCTTTTTAAATAAAATTTAGTTTAGTATGAAAATTATTTATTGCTTCATATAAATTCACTACATTATTCCATTGTGGTTGTGATTCATCCGTACACTACCAGATAAATCATAAAATGTCATAGATGGTTTTAGCTAAACTATGAACATTTTATGCTATGTAATGAGGGGGATCTATTCTAATTTACGTCTCTAGTCTTATATTTATTTGTTTCTTTACACTAAATATTTTTCAATATTCCCCCAATATAATATACCATGGAGATGGGGTCTTCTTGAATTTTGTTCTCTTTAGTCTTAATTTTCCTATTTTTTTTAGTGAGAATGATTTTTCATCCCCTAAAATTTATATGGGCTTCCCACCAATATTAATAGTCCTTTTTATCACTCTTTTGATATTATTTGATGTTGAATCAAAATCTATAGTCAGTCTTGGTTTCACAATGATCAATATACCTTGCCTAGTTGGTTAATCTCATTGCATATTATAAGTCACTAAGAAATCCTCAGGAGAGGTCTAAGTGGTAGTGGATGAAGTGGGTTTTGGTATAATCATGAGGGTGGAGGATATGGAGGAATGTATTTTGGAGGTGGCATGAGAATGGAATAAAATAAAGGGCTTTACAGAGGTGGTATGAGAATGGAAGGAGATGAAGTGGAGTGATGAGGTGTAGGTAGTGAAGGAAAAGTTGGAATGAGCAACCTCTCCTTGGAAATGTTTATTTGAGGAGGAGTCTTGAATACATATTTGGAAATATCATGGAATTATTAAATTGAAATAATTATGGACTCTATTGGGTTACCTTTAGTAATGGAAATACCCAATTTGGTAAGGATATGAGCTTCTAGGGGATGTGTGGTAAGAATAGTTTGTGATAGAAGGTCTTTAAAATTTAGACTATCCACTATAGTGCCTGAGTTAGGTGAAGGGAGAGTTGTCTGTATAATGGAAGCCTTAGTTGCACTACTAAAAAAAATCAATAAAAGGATATATAATAAATATAAAATTAGTAAAAGGAACATTACTAGTAAATAAATAAAAACTTTTAATACTTGTTATACCAAATGAATCTAAAGTCACTATGGTAGTTGGTGGAGCTAATGTAGAGGTGGGGGAAATAGTGAATTGATTCAACCATTGAGGAGGAGTTTCCAAAGTGATCATAGTTGGGATAACTAGAATAGTTTAAGAATCCACTATAGTGTTAGCTATAGCAGTTGATTTTTATACTTCTTCATCTTGTTATGGCTTCATAATTTGAGTGTGGGGAGGATTATAAGTTTTAGTCACAAACCCATTCTACATGGGCACCCTTTGAAAAATGAATAATGTTTTTCTTGGCCCTGGTTCTCTAGAATAATTTTTATATATACCTTATTATTCCTATTGATCATCTAGATATTCCTCTACCTCATTTGTTTGTGTATTAATTAAAGTTTATAGGGAAGGAGGGAGAAATATTATTTCATAGGTTTCAACTAAAGCAGATGCAATCATGTGTGAGGAAAGAGGATAATAAAATTGACTTGTGGTTGGAGCTGGAAGTGGCAATAACACTAAAACAAGTTGAGTGAAAGAAAATATTAGTATTGAGGGACTCCCTATTCTATAATTAGTTTCTTCATTTCATGTGGCTTTATGACAATATTGAGGATTCTTGACCTCAATTTCTACTCAATTTATTCTTATTTATCTTTTGATGCTTTGCGAGCCTCTTTAGATTCTTTTTCTTATTTTTATATTATAACATCATCCTCTCTTGATATAGTTGGGTCATACTATATCATTGGCACTATTCTCATGGATATTTGGACTTTACTTAGTTTTGTATAAACTTCGTATTCATCCTTAGGTTTGAGAAATATTGAGTCATGTTCATATTCATGATGGCCATATTTTTTCCTAAATTATCTCAATAATTTATCTATCTATTATCTTTTGACCTTCATAGGGTCCCTCCATATGAGATCAGCCAATCCAAACCTAAATGAGCCCTAATGTATTGAATATTTTTCTAGTTTCTCCTAGTTTTAAAACTTTTGTCTCTTAATGTTGAGGGCATCTTATGGTATTTTTCTAACCTTGCCTTCTTCAAGTTATCATCCATATTGTTATATAGCTGGTAGGTTATCTCTTGCTCATCTAATTTATCTATTACAAGCCCTGGAATCAACAAAAGGGATACCAAGGTGCCCTCAACTCTTATGACAATGTGGTCAATGTAAAACCATTCATTCCCCATTGTCATAAGTGATCTTCTAAGTTAGTCTAATAACCTAGGCACAGGTTGTCCATTAATGGATTTATAAAGCATTGGGTAGAAGTTGTCTATAATTGCTTACATCTAGTCCCTATATTTGTGTATGTGGATATGGATTAAATCATCATATATTATTTTTTATCCCATTATCTCTCAAAGATAAGCATTGGCCAAGGCAAGTACTAAAAATAACATCAACTAGGTAAGAAATCATGTAAAAATGGGCATACATATGGTCATTCATGTCACCTATGGGTTTTCAAATTGAAACTTATAATTTATCCTAGTGGGGGGATGAATCCCCCCCCCCCAATTATAGATAGTAGTAGGACACAAAGCTCATCCAGATGAGTTATTGATGGATCCCCATGTAGTTTATTTAACAATGCCATAAATATCCTAATAATGAACCTAAATTGGGTAATCATGATATTATTCTTCATGATAAATCAATTTGGGTTTAGGGCCCATTCCATTAGAATATTTATAATGTTGTTGTCTTTGAACTAGTTTTTATCTATTACCTAGTTATATGATAATGTTGGTGGTAAAATCCTATAAAAAAATTTAAATCCAAAGCTTAATGTATAATCTATAGGCTAGGAATTATTATTTTTATGTAAGATATCTCTAACCTAGGCACCTACCAAAAAAATTAAAAACTAGGTCAACACAAGGAAATACATCAAATTTTTTTTACCTTATAGATTCCAACCACCTTAATTTTTAATTGGTCATAATCATACTCCCTCCAATCTAGGGAAATTCATATTCATATTTATAAGGGTAGATAGATTTAACCTCCATGTAAATCATTGTGTAATGTCTGAATGCTCCAAGTAGAGAAGTCTTATCAAATTTAGTATATTTAAATTCTTGCTTAGTTCCATAACATATCATTAAGGGAAATGGTTATCAATTTTTTGCCTCCATGTTTGAATAATTCAATACTTGTAAAATACTTTGAATTCTAATGATTTTTTTTGTTATGGATCTCTAGGCAATAATTCATAGTTAGTAGTTTGGAATATGTAATTTGATTCACCCTGGGGACACTAAATATAGTCGATTTACTTGTCTTGTGATTTCATTGCTAGAATTATCCATTCATGAAAATTAATTATATAATAATTATCATTGTCACCCATATATCAAATTTCAATTTGATGTGATGATTTCATATTTCATATGTTTAATTGACACATTGCAATTTTTCATTTTTTAATTACTTAGTCATCCTATGTATTTTGATTCTTTTACACTTGTCTCTATGTCATTGTCTCATAGCCTCTTACTATTGATACATATATATTTGTGAAACATGTGGTGTATTCCTACTCAGTCACTTCATATTAACATATTTTTAGGTCCCTTGGGTCTATCAATATATAAGGCCATGAGATGATGACATTGACATGACATGTGGTAACTGATATGCTAAAATGGCCACATGGACTAATCAGATTGCAACATGCAGCATCTAACTAGACATGGGAATCCATGTGGCACATTATCATTGAATTTATTGATTATACCATAGATTTTATATGTTAACTCATATGCAATAAGATTTTAATTTGTGGCATGATATTTTTTAGTTAGTTATTCTATGGGTTTTCCCCCTTTGTCCCAAATTTATCGATCAAGTGATATTGTGACACTTGACATGATGTCACCTTATTAACTAATCTTTGGTTATTCTAAAATTTTATTTTTGACCTAAGATGTGTGATGTAGAGAGATGAAGACATGTGTCATGATCTCACTTAGTTATGTGGTCACTTGACTTTTGAACTTGTAATACTAAACAAAAATATGATTGAATAAGATGAATACACTTGGCATGATCTTTTTTAGTTGGTTAGTCTCTTTATTATCTAACCCTATTCTCCATATAAACCCATAATCAAATGATATTTAGATACTTTTCATGATCTCATGTATTCACTTAGTCACATAAATTTTGAACTCGTAATTTTGAACTATTTGAGATGTATCAAAATTATGACACATGGCAGAACCATACTGAGTCAGGACATAAAAAAATGATAGTCTTAATAGTCATTGATAGTTTTTGAAACTCAAACAAATAAATTAAATCCACCATTTTGTAAAACCAAAAATCTTGGTAAATAATTGATTAGTTTTTTTAGTCTAATAATTCAATAATAAAAGCTAACCTAAATAATCAATCCCTAAATCTAATATTAAGCCAAAATTAATGAAAATAAAAGATAGATAAATCATTTTAGGCTTAAGTATGAAAAAAATTGGGTCAATTTGTCTCTTGATAGGGAAAAAATGGGTCCCTATTTTATTTTTTCAAAATGAGGCATGTTGGTCATAACAAATGGTGACTCAATGGCGAAATACTCTTGAGTATCTGAGAACCCATAATTTATGGTTTGATCAACATTTAGAACCTAAAAATTTATAAGGATGAAATAAATAAACAAGATAAATAAAAGAGACTTCAATAATCATGTAATATAATAACCCCTCTCTAATTTTCAGATCATGTATGATTTTGTGAAGGTTCTTTTCCTCTTATTATGAGTTCTTTAATAATTATTAAATAAAAGTTGAGGTCTATTTTACTTTATTGTTATTGTTATTGTTATTTTTATTGTTATTGTTATTGTTGTTGTTGTTGTTGTTATTATTATTATTATTATTATTATTATTATTATTATTATTATTATTATTATTATTATTATTATTATTATTATTATTATTATTATTATGGGAAGCTAGGCATTGTTATGTTACCATCCATATCCCTAGAAAAGATAACTTTGATTTAAATCTAAGCATTGCTCTATTTCCATCTGGGCATCCATATCCCTTATAGAGATATTTGCATCACCCTCCTTTAATTTTTTTTTTTTTGTAAAAATCATGGAAATGGGGTTAGGAACCACCATTGACTGGGTATATAGGAATGAAATTCATTTTAAATCATAGATTTCACTTATATTCTATCTTTCTCAATGTTTATTATCTCTTAAACAAATTTTAAGGATGTAAAGATGTAATTAATCTTTCAATAAGAGAAATATTTCTAAAATTCACATGAAAATGTTAAGGAAACTTCCAAAAATTTGATAAATATATTCATTCTAGATAAAATTTTCCATTCAAACACAATACATACCTTAATTTGGAGATATAACATACATCATAAACAACCCCATGGAAAACTTCATATGTGACTAACAACCTTTTAAATAAGTTTGATAACATTTATGAAAGTGGTCTAAATAACCTTATTTAATAATCTATAAATTATCAAATTTAATCACCAATGAAATGTGGATGAGTTGGTTAAGTGGCTTGGTTGTTTTAAGCCCCACCTAGGTTAGAATCTCTAGAAACGAATATGAGGTTGGTTGTGGCTATTTGTTTTATTTTCAATCCATTAATGGTCATTGGTTATTTTCAAGGCCAATGGTGGTCATTGTTGGTAATAGTTGGTAGACATGTGGTTAATAAATTACATGGCGACTTGGTCCCCTGATTATGTCTAAAATTAGTCCATGCTCCAGTCAAAAGGCATTATCAATAAAAAGTAGAAAATTTAATATGAGAAAGCAAAAAGTAGGAAATATAATCTAAGAAAACAATAAATATAATCTACTCCTACCTATTAAATCAAAAATCAAAGTCATTCAGAGATGTTCCTAGTTAGAGTAGCCATGAAATAGTGTTTTAATAACTTTTCATTAATTGGAAACCTCAAGTCCTTACCTTGTAGATCTTTTAGGTGAATATCATTGTTACCTAAAATTTTAGAGATATGATATGGTCAAATCCATAATGGGGTGATCTTATCATGTGCTTTATCCCATAGAAGGACTAGTTATAAAATCTAGAAAACCTTAATCTTTGATATTTTGTCAAGCCATATTTTGATAATATCATAATTCTTGCTAAAATTTTATAATGATTTTATTCTTACATCCTCCATTTCAACTATGACTAACAATCTAGATTGAATTAAATCATGATCCCCCATATACTATTACATGAATTGATGCATTGGTATATTGATAGTGGTGGTAAAAATTGGTTATTATTTGTAAATTAACGAAAAAAGGTGAAAATTTTAGAGCTTATTTATGTTTGGTCTTAGTTGTACATAGTGCATACATTGTAATTAGGTAGCATTCTCTTGGTTTGTCTTCTATTTATTTATAGCATTTAATAGATTTTTTTAGTTGAGTATGAAACTACATTACATTTTAGGTAATATTTCAAAAAATATATGATAGTAATATGATTATTTTAGACCCATTCAGTGAAGTCTATGGATTGAAAATCTAGACCATTATCACATACTACATAAATTGGTGTTCTAAATATAGTTAAGATATTTTCTTCAAGAAATGTGATCACATCTTGGGCTATAGATTTATTTGTTGTTACTACCTTAGTCCATCTAGTACTTTAGTCTATAGCTGATAAGATGAACTTATGCCCTGTCAAAGAGTTGGGGTTGATTACTCCCTCAAAATCTAGACCCCACTATGTTAAAGGGTTCCCTTCAATAATATGATGTAAAGGCATTATTGAATATACTTATATTTTTTCAAACACTTGACATTGGTAACAAATCCTAATATGTTTACATTATTATTTAAAAATGGTAGGTCAATAATAACTTATCCTTAGAATTTTGTGAGCGATAATATTCCTTGAAGGATCTCCACTACCAATTTTTTGATGGATTTTATCGATGATATCTATAGCTTCTCTAGAAACATGTCTCAAATAAATCAATTCATAATTATTTTGATAAATAATTCCCTTATTTATCATAAAGTGTGAAAAATTAAGCCTAAGTGTTCATATTTATTCTATGTTAAACTCATCAAGACATGATATTATGAGGAGATAGTGGATGATTTTGGCATACTAGTCACCTCTACTTACATGGGAATAGTTAATTTGTTCAATAGATATGCATAGATCAACCTCTACATCAACTAAATAATACCTTGCCCTTTCAACATATTGGTAGGTCTAATTTCAATATCAAATTATTCTAACTTGGCCATCCACTTTTCCATTATTTTTCCTTGACCAAGTGTAAGCTTCATTTTTGGGTCTATAAAATGGTGTATGTCTTATTGCACAAGATATAATGTTTGAATTTATTTATTGCCTTGCTTAAGTAATATATTTTCTTGTCTATCATTGAATACTTCAAATATGAATATTTTATATTAGTACTCATAAAATCAATAGATGTTCACTTTCATATACCTTCTCTATGAGTATTGCTCCTATAGTGTGGTTTTTATGCAAATGAATACAATAAAAACTAATTGTTGAAATATAGGATGATCAAAACTAGAGGTTGGGTAATGGTAGTCTTGACATATTAAAAATATTTATTTACCTCTACCATCCACTCTATTTTTGCATCCTACTACATAGCATTAAGTACTTTAATAATCTCTACAAATCCTAAAATAAGTTTGCAAAAAAAATTATTATTACTATATAAGGACTTGAGTTCATTTTTACTATTAGGATATGGAATTTTTGAAATATCTTGAACTCTCTCTAGATTGATTAAAATCACATCATTGGTGATAATATGTCCTATTAATTTACCTTCTATGACCCCAAAAATACTCTTCTTTGGGTTTAGGTAGACCCCATATATTTTGCATATGTCAAATACTCTTTGCAAGTGAGATGCATGATCTAGTTTGTCTTTATAAAAAATAGTTAATTCATAGAAATAGATGATGATTCACTTACCAATAATTTATTAGAAATGAAAATCCATAGCCCACTAGGAATTAGCATCTACATTGATTAATTTGAATAACATTATTTCATATGTAAAATTTCCCCACTTGGTAGTGAAAGTAGTTTTAATTTTGTCGTCAGTCTCCACCGAGACTTGGTTGTAACCTTAAAAGCCATATTAAAAATAAATAATCTCTAACCCACTAAATAGATAAATTACTTTATCTAGGGAAGGCAAGGGATACTTATCTTTTTTTGAAACTTGGTTAAGGTTCTTGAAATCTGCAAATAGTCTAATTTCACAATTATTATTTTGCATGGGGACTAGATTGGATACCCAAGTAAAATATCTGATGTGAAATATAATTTTAGTCTCTAATAATTTATGGACTTATTTCTGAATAAGAGGATCTAAAATAAGTTTTATTGGTTATTGTCTCTGCTTGAAAGGATTGTGCTTTTCGTTTAGTAGTATAGTATGGGTGATGACTCTTGGATCAAAATATTTTAAGTATTCATAAATCCAAGCAATCACATATTTATATTTTATGGATAAATCACTCATCTTTTATTTCTCTTGTTCTATAAATCTCAATCCAATTTTAACCATATAGGGATGTTCTTCTATCCTTAAAATTACCTTAACAAAATTAAATTTGTTGGTCTTGGATTATTTCTATTTTTTATCTTGGTGATTCATGTCAAAGACTCATTCCAAGAAAACTATCCCTTGGGATATATTATTTTATTTTTATTGGAGGATGCCATAATTACCCTTATCTTCTTTATTCATTAGGTTGAAATTATCTTCATTAATAATTTGAGACTTGAAATCACCATAATTTCTCATGAAGTGAATGATCTATTCATCATCATAAATCCCATGAAAGTCATCAATATTATTATGAACTAAAGGAAATGGTACTACTTATACAATAAATTTATACATTTTTATTCCTACAAGGGGGCCAAATTTGCTATAGAGGTAGCCAAGGAATCAAATGTCTAATTTTGTTCTCTAGGGTCTGATTTTATATTGATTGATTCAAATGATTCAATCAGTTCTCAAGATTTGTGTTAATTTTTATTGAGATATGAAAGTTTGTATAGATATCAACTCCTGGTATAATTAAAACTAGTTCTAATTATACAAAAATCAATAGTTACTTGACATTGTGTTCTAGTAAAAATTGGAGCCCCAATATTAAAGCTTTGTATTCCATATAGATATTAATGCATGTGAATTATAGTAAAAAATCAACAAGGTATTACCTCCTATCAAGTTCAGTCAATGTTATGCCCACACCAGAGTCTTACTTGGACCTAGTCCCATCAAAATATTAGGTCCACAACTATGTAGGACCTTCAAAATATCATTCATGTTTTTTAGACTTAGTTGTGAAAGTGTAAACCCATATGTGTGATGAGGAAAATTAATTCTTTAATTTTTAGAATTTTATTATGTTATCATGTACTTTATTTTTGGTTCTTTATCAACTTTGATTTGATTGGCTACTCCTTTCCATGGTAGGCACATATGTTAAAAGGTAGTAGTCACATATTCATTCATTATCTTTGACCAATCATAGATTAGGAGTAAACCATAAGCCTCGGGAATTTTAACTATGAGGATGTCAATATATTATTGGATACATGGCTTAAATTAAATTTTTATTTAAACATTAATAAATTATCCCACAACTAAAACTATGGATTGTCTAACTAACTACTCTTTTGGAACTATTTAGAGTCAACCATAGGATTTTACATATTAAATCATCGGCATTACATTGGATAGTCACCTAAATCAACTAATAAATTATGCACATTTTTCCTAAATATTTTGATAGTCAACAAAAAACTTGGGACTTTGAGTTTATCCTTGTACATGACCATATTTACATATGCAACTTTTGATTTGTAAAGCAATGGTTTATTAGTCAAAGCCTTAAGCAATATATCCCTCTATTTTTGGATGGATTCATCTCATGAAGAGTAATGTTTGTTTTAATTTTATTCATATCCACTACTAGATGATATCCAATCTTAATGTGTGGATGAACTTGTTGATGTTGATCATTCCCATTCAAAAGAGGTGGATTGATTTTAGAATTTAGATTAGGGGGGCTGGCTACATTATTATTTGGAGGTGTAGAAATTGTGGTAGGTTGTTGATTCATTTTTATTAGATCATAAATATTCCTATAAAATTGTTGTAAATCATAAATATCATTTGTGTTGTCTTTAGGGTCATTCTTATCCTCAATAGAGAATGGGAAATCATAGGTTTAATACCATGGTTGTACTTGAAGTAATAAGGGAACAAGTAGTGTATGAATCCTATTAGATTGGGAACACTTCACATCTTTCCATCTCCTTTTAAAATATTTCAAAATTAGTACATAAATATATACAATACAATTCACCATGTTGGGTAGTGTTTTGGACTCTACACCAATTTGGTGTAGAATGGGACATGGGAGACCAATTAAGGCTTGCCATTATTTTCCATTTTACAGTGATTCAAAAACATAAACTAACACATAGGAATTATATCAAAAACTTTGGTAATAATCAACAAAGATCATATTCATTGCGTTACTAATATTGGAATGAAAATGTATACATTTCCAGCATTTGTATTATTGAATCAAATAAACAAGGATGAAACTATTACAAGACACTTTTGGTCTACATATAGAAGTTTTTCCTAATAAATTCCATGAATGTAATATGAAATACACATGAGATATAGGATTTATAATAATTAACAAAGCATAAATGGAACACACAAATCAATGTTTGACATAGAGTTATCATGGGAAAACCTTAAATAGGTAATAAATGCCACTAATAGATTATTCATTATTGAGAAACCAATACAACCCCAATACAAATTCCTCTTGATCTCACTTCTTCTTTATCCTTCACAAAACTCTTGTTCACCCAAAAATATATCAAGTTTGAATTAATTTAACATATGGGTAAGAACCTATTTATAATATTCAAGAATGGAGGTGACCATTGTGAAATAATGGGTCCATCCATCTCGATAATTATTTAATTAAATTTGGTAATTATTAAATAAACATAACTTTAGTATTTATTTTCATGAGGTTTTTGTTAAGGTGTGGAGCTAAAAGCTTCAACTGTTTGTAGACACAAGAGAAAGGATGCCAAAGAACAAGAGCCACCGGCGTCAGCAGTATGACCGATGTCGGTCAAGTGCAGTGGAGAAGGAGACCGGCAACGGCAGGGAGTCGGCCGACATCGGCAGCACTAGACTAGCAGGGACCAGCGTCGATCGCCTGTGTATTTTTGAAACTGCTATTGATGAGCAGTCAGTTAAGTGAAGCAAGTGTTTACATGTTAAGCGACTAATTATAGTCACGAGCTGCATGTCTAATTATTGTAACTAGAGTTCTATTTTTGTAAGCATGGTATCTTATTTATAGACCCATAAGGCATATATTGTAATTAATTTCTAAGGCAAGTAAAAGCATTGAAGCTAGCAAGGCCAAGGAGATCTACAGGTGTAAGGTCAAGGAGATCAGCTAAAGCATTCAAGGAGGGATAGCAACTCAGGCTTTAGAGTTGTGTTGAGCAAGAGAGAGAGGGAAGAAGGTCTTGAGGTGTGGCAAGCCTTTGAGGTGGAGGAAGAAGTGGCATCTTCCTTATTATATTTTCTTCTAGTAATATCTAATACAAAGAGTGTGTATTGTCTCTCAAATTATTTGTTGTCTCAAGTTTCTAGCTACTTTATCATTCTGGTATAATTCTGTGTTTAATTGCATATAAGAAAGTAATCAATTGTCCTCTAATTGGTAGAGCTGTAGATCCCCTGACAAGTGGTATCAGAGCTATGGTTTGCAGGAAGCAGGGTATTGTTTTTGTATTATAGGTCATTCACAGGGTTTTCTGATTGAATGGGAGTTCAGCAATGGCAGAAGAAAGTAGGCTACGAATGGAGAAGTTTAACGGCAAGAATTATCAACATTGGAGGATGCAAATTGAGGACTATCTGTATCAAAAGGATTTGTACTTACCATTGGGTGGGGTTGCATGCAAGCCCATAGATATGAAGGATGAAGAATGGAACGTTCTTGATCAAAAGGCTCTCAGTTCCATAAGGTTGAGCCTTGCATCGTCTGTGATTTCCAGCTTATCACAGTGCAAGACAACGAAAGAGTTGATAAAGTCCTTGGCAAATTTATACAAAAAGCCCTCGGCTTCTAATAAGGTATATCTTATGAAGCAGCTATTTACTTTGAAAATGCAGGAAGGTGGATCGATACATACTCATCTCAGTGATTTCCATGGTTTGGTAAACCAATTAGCTTCAGTCAATATTGTTTTTGATGATGAGGTAAAGGCTCTCTTGATTTTATGTTCTTTGCCTGAAAGTTGGGATGGTATGGTTATGGCAGTAAGTAATTCTACATCTGCTTCTAAAATATTAAAAGTTGATGATGTTGTGAGTGTGATCTTGAATGAAGAAATACGTAGGAGAAGCACAGGTGAATCATCAGGGAATGCTCTAAGTGCAGAAAGTAGGGGAAGGCAAAGGGAGAAGGTTGAGCAAGGGAAATCAAGGTCGGGAAGGAGATCCGAGTCCAAAGGTATTACCTGCTGGTTTTGTGGAAAGAAAGGACATACAAAGAAGGAGTGTTGGTTGAGAGATAAAGAGAATCAACATGCAGGTATGGAAGAAGCAAAGGATGCAAATATTGTGATGCAGGATGCTCTCATACTTTCTTCAGATAGTCAGGTAGGATCATGGATTTTAGATTCTAGGTCATCTTTTCATGCATCCCCAAATAGAGATTTGTTCTATGAGTATGAACAGGGAGATTTTGGAGTGCTCTATTTAGGGGATGGTATGCCTTATCAGATAGTTGGCAACGGGAAAGTGCAGCTGAGATTGTAGATTGACAACACGTGGGTGTTGAAAGAGGTCATGCATGTTCCAATTCTGAAGCAGAGTTTGATTTCTATAGGAAGGTTGGGAGATGAGGGATGCACAATAACCCTCACAACAGATTCTTGGAAGGTTACCAAGGGAGCACTTGTTCTAGCAAGAGGTAAGAAAGTAGATACTCTTTATCTGTCTACTTGTATTATTGATTCTACTTTTGGTGTAGATTCAAAGATGTGGCCTAATAGGCTTGGTCACAAGAATAGGAAGGGAATGGAAGTTCTTGACTCAAAAGGTATGTGTTCAAATTTAGAAAGCACAAATACAGTTCATTGTAGAAAGAGGAAATTTGATGCTTTTGACAGGAACAAAGAAGCCTTGGTGTTTATGGAGGAGATGAAGGACAGAGATCAGTCACAGGGGCTGAATAAATCTGAGCAGGGCAGCATGGACAGAGGTATGATCCAAGAAGAGCTCACAAATGAAAATTTCATCACTTACAGGAACACACAGACACCGATGTCGGTAGCTTGGCACCAACGTCAGTCATCCAGATACCGACATCGGTCATGTACAGACCAGCAAAGTTGGTAGGTCAGACAGGAGAAGTCCGATGTCGGTCATAAGGACCGACGTCGATAGGAGGGACACCGGCGTTAGCCAGGGAAACGACGTTGGCAGTCAGGGTTAGTGCAGGGAACTGACATCGATCGGGAGCAGACTGGGAGATGGCCGAGATCGGTCACTAGAATGGATAGTGGGTGAATCTACTAAGTCTCAAACACCCATTTGGAGGTCAAGAAAGGTATGTGAACCTCATATTCATTGTTCACCTTCTTTATATTGCTTACTGATAGTCATGAACTAGGAAGATGGAAGAAGCAATGCAGGTAGAATCTAGAAACAGTGGGAGCTTGGCATGGATGAGGAGTGTGAGTCCTTGGAGAACCAAACAGGTATTTGTTGGTAGTGTTGTCAGCTAGAAGGAAGCACTAGATAGAGGGATGGATTCCCGTTTTAGAGAAGAGAGTGGATGGACACATGAGACAGAAGGCTATGGTATATGGTCTTGATTATGCTGCAGAATAATGGAGGTTTGACCATTGTATTTTATCTTTACCAGGTTGGATAATATTAGCTACATTATCCTGTTACTGTATTGTGTTACTTGTTGCAGGGTTTCATATACAGGGAGTTTTTTGAGCTAAGGGTAGAGTTGGTTCAGAAGTATGTCATGGAGAATTTGGGAGCAACAAAATTCTTATGGCATAAGAGACAGGTATTACATCACAGGTTTGCATGGTGGTTGGTCTTCAAGAGTGACGTTGAAGAGGGATACAAAGCCTAAGGAACAAAATAGATGGTGTATAGGTACAGGCACAAGTTACAGCTGTTTATCTCCAAGTGGGAGATTGTTAAGGTGTGGAGCTAAAAGCTTCAACTGTTTGCAGACACAAGAGAAAGGATGTCCAAGAACCAGAGCCACCGGCGTCGGCAGTATGACCGACGTCAGTCAAGTGCAGTGGAGAAGGAGACCGGCAATGGCAGGGAGTCGACTAACGTCAGCAGCACTAGACTAGCAGGGACCGACGTCGGTCGCATGTGTATTTTCAGAACTGCTGTTGACAAACAGTCAGTTAAGTGAAGTGAGTGTTTACATGTTAAGCGACTAGTTATAGTCACGAGCTGCGTGTCTAATTATTGTAACTAGAGTTCTATTTTTGTAAGCATGGGATCTTATTTATAGACCCATAAGGCATGTATTGTAATTAATTTCTAAGGCAAGTAAAAGCATTGAAGCTAGCAAGGTCAAGGAGATCTACAGGTGTAAGGTCAAGGAGATCAGCTGAAGCATTCAAAGAGGGATAACAACTCAGGCTTTAGAGTTGTTGTGTTGAGCAAGAGAGAGAGGGAAGAAGGTCTTGAGGTGTGGCAAGCCTTTGAGGTGGAGGAAGAAGTGGCATCTTCCTTATTATATTTTCTTCTAGTAATATCTAATACAAAGAGTGTGTATTGTCTCTCAAATTCTTTGTTGTCTCAAGTTTCTAGCTACTTTATCATTCTGGTATAATTCTGTGTTTAATTGCATATAAGAAAGTAATCAATTGTGCTCTAATTGGTAGAGCTGTAGATCCCCTGACAATTTTTACTTTGTGTTAATAAATAATATGTTATTATTATTTAATTATTTTACCAATGCTAAGGGATAATAAGTCCACTTAGATTTAAATGTTCTAACACTCCCCCTTAATGCTATGTGGGGATAAATATCATTGTCACCTTGAACAAAAAGGAATTATGCTTTATACACAATTGATGGATTTAAAAATATTCATTATGAAAAAAATCATTTTTTGAAACAAAAGGAATTATAATCCATAAACTACTTGAAAGTAAATACAGGCTTGCATGATCATGAGACTACATCTCATAGTTTCTCATGAATAATAAATAAGAATATTTGGATCCTTTTATAACATAAGGACCTTAATTACAAAGTATGATTTTAAATGTATTATGGTATAAAATTAAAATTTCCACGTGAATTTTATAATTACATAACTTCTTCATGAATTTTACAATTCTTTACAATGATAATAAGTATAGAGAAAGAGAAGAAACACATGGTCATTAGGAAGTGATGTTATAATGCACACCCCCCCCCCCCCCCCCCCGCCTCAATGGCAACTCTAAAAGGCCTAGCATTTCATGAAATTGACAAAACATGGTAGCACCAAGTGGTTTTGTGAATATATATGCCACTTATTCATTTATAGGACAAAACTTTAGATCTATATCATCATTGGAGACTTTCTCTCAAATAAAATGCACATGAATTGCAATATATTTATTTCTTTAATGTTGTGTACCTACATAGAACTTAAACACATCCAAAAATAAATTAATGATAGCATAGTATGGTTAACATAATAATAACCAAATAGATAAAATATACATGTTTTTATGTGGTAAAACACATTTAAAACAATCAAGTCATAATCTAGGCAAACAACTTCACTAATTTGATTACAATGTTAGTGAAAAACATAACTTATTGTATGTAATTCATTATTGGACATCTCCAATATTGGAAATATGACCATCCCCAACTATAATGTGATGCACATACTATAATTTATTAATAATATGATACTAAGTTAATCCAAACATTAGATATCATATTATTAATAACTCATTCTATAATCTGAGTCTTATTAAAACATTGCAATCTAAATATGCTTTAACAAAATATTGAGGTATAACCTCTCATACATCAAATATGGATAATTTTAGCATTATATGTAATCATCCAATCAAACAAACATGAGTTTGAAACAAATAATTTTAGATATATGTAAATATAATGCTTATTAAATTAAATGAAGAAGAGTTAAGAATACAAACTCCATTTAAACTTTTCATTTCATAACATATCTTATTATCAAATGAAGTGTATAAGAATGTTAGAATAAACAATCAAATGAGAGTATCTAAGCATATTATCATGGAATTTACCCACTAATCAAATGAAATCATCTTAATAATTAAAACACAAAATATCCAAACTTACTAAGCATGATCCTCTCACCAAATGTAATAATTAAACATGACTATATTGTCAAATTAAGCATGATGTTATGAATATGATGTATTTCAATGCTACCTCATATGAATTGAAAATAATCATAATATTTATATATTTTGTTTTATTTCTCATATAAGACAAATATATCTGTTATAATATAATTTTAATAAGTATTATTCAAGAATCAAACTAAATCATTTTACTAATAAATACAATGTAAATGAGACACTATCAATATAATTAGTGTCTCTAAAGTAGAAAAAAATAGATTTATCAAAATACATTAAATTCCATGAGCATAAATCTATTTTTATGTATAAAAATGCAAAGATTAAACATGGATTTTATTCATAATATGCACAACATTATTCATGACTTCAGCCCATAAGAGCTAGGAGAAACATTTGCATAATGCAACACTGTTCTAGCCCTCTTAATGATGGTGATATTTTTTCTTCCAAAAATATTATTTTTATAAGGGGAATTATAACTCCTAAATTTCACCCATAGAAACATTACTAATTTTTATTTATTTATTTTCTCTTGTGTAACAATAACTCAAAACGAATAAAACTTCAACCATTAACACAACCATAGTCAAGTGTGTTTTGATTACGTACATCTTATAAAATAACATACATAATCAAAGTTAATATTATAAGTATAAAAACACAATCAAGGTATGTTATATGAAATTAATATGCTCACATTCTATTTTTGAAAAACAAAATGCATGAAGGTGTTTGACACACTCTATATGACTAAGTTATGTTGACTACACCAGAATCAATATAATACCACACTCAAATTTGATATTTGAGAGATATAAATATATATTATACTAAATAAAACATTACTTAAGATTGTCCCAAATGGTATGGAACATGATCCATCAATGGCTTGTTGACACCTTGTTACTGCCACTACAACTGTAAGCATGTTAAGACTATGTAAAAAACAAAACTCCTATCTATTTTTAACTTCAAATTCACTCATGTACCACCCATTAGTAACTAATAAATGTTAAATATTCATATCTTAGTGGCATTACTCAACCATCATGTATCCAAACTTGACTAGCTCACCTCACAATTAAGTTATAATTTCATTAAATCATTTATCAAATGGTGATGGATAAAATAGCCC
Source organism: Torreya grandis (assembly GCA_037957365.1). Taxonomy (NCBI): domain Eukaryota; kingdom Viridiplantae; phylum Streptophyta; class Pinopsida; order Cupressales; family Taxaceae; genus Torreya; species Torreya grandis. The sequence continues at coordinate 56,958 of JARHVA010000540.1, read as the reverse complement.
CATGAGGTAAAAAGTATTTATGGAAGTTATTCATCATTATATTAGGTACAAGATAGCTTTAAGAAGCCTATAAAAACAATCTCCATCAATTTAGACATTAAAATAACTCAACATTCTAAATGGGTTTTTAATCTTGAAAATTATTATGCTAAACTATTTACTGAATAAATTGGGTTTCGAAGAAGGGTCACAAAAAATATAAAATGACTTATTTTTGGATTTTTAAATGTTATTATATTAAATAAAATCTAGATAAAAACACTATCAACTTCTAGTGTTTCAAAATTTTGACCTTAACTATTTTTAGTAGGTTGATTCTAAATTGACTTCGTGAGCTAGATAGAATTAAAATAATGTAAAATATTACTAACACCTCCTAGAACAGAGTCTATAGAATAATATTTGATCAAGGTAAAAATATACTAGCTGAGGTTGTAAAATTTTGTATGTTAGAGATAGAGTTTACAAATTTTTGAGTGAGAGAAACTCCAGTTGAGGTATAAATTTGGGATTGATTTTTAGAATAATTTTAGTTGATTTACAAAAAATAATTTATCAATAAAATATATAAAACTCATTGTCATAGGTTTAATTGATCACCAAAATTACTATCGATCCAATTTGATTCATGATGATCTAATAAGTATTCTTATCTCACAATTATCAACATTTCTCTAAGGGAGATTAGATTCACATTGCTTAATTTATAAGACATAGAAGTCGACAATATAAACTTTTAGATCATTTTACTACCTTTAAAAACATTATCCCTAGTTACTTATCATTACCTAAGAGCTTGTTTCACACTCTCTAATGACTTCATAACCCTAGATTTTAAACATGATCAAATTAAATCTATGCCATACACTAGATTTACTTTTTATTTTCCTATATTAAAATATATAGAATAGTTTCACACAATCCACAAAAGACTCCTAGAGTAGAATTTTCTAAAAAATTTAATTCAATGTACAATGGTTTTTTGAATCCAAATTTTTAAAACAAATGATTAAGTGCCATCACTCACTTATTTACTAGTTTAATATGTAAACCATAACTATACAATCTCATGTTGAGACTTAAAGAGTAGGTATATAAAGTGTACTACTTAGGTTCATGCGTCATTTGGTTATTCTAATAAGATTAAATTTTTATATTGAATGTTATACTAAGATTACAATTAAACAATGTAAATTAATCTTCTCGTACTACTTACCTTGGTCCATGAATTTTTTCACTACCAAAAGAGGTTACATTACTCAATCATAAATATCAAATTTATAAGATTAAGGTATTAACATAACTAGAAGTAAATTAGAGAAGATAAATATATTAAACCTAGTTAAACATCAATAATAGCTATCTACTTATTGACAAGTATTAAACATAATGCCATTTAGTATCAAGGAAGTCAATACATTTTACTCTACTTTTGATATGATACAAATAATTAGTCTTCATATTCTAACATCTATGAAATTAATATAAACTCAATATATGAATTATTTATTTGATCTTGTCTTCCACTGTACCTACATAATCACCAAATATGATAGTGCTAAGCTGATAAGTGATTTTCATTATGACTTCCAAAATGATATTCAAATAAGAAAAAAATAATCTATAGAATAACTACATCAATTAAAACAAATCTAATTCTAAATTTCAAAATTTAACATAAATAATTATCCCTATCAATATAATCAAAGATCCATCATAGATTTATTGATTTACTACTCCTGTAGTCATAAATTTGAAAACTATATATATATATATATATATATATATATATATATATATATATATATATATATATATATATAAAACCAAGAATTAATTAATCTAGGTGATAGTTTTGTCTCAAATTAAAATATCTCTCTTTTTTTTATAGTGTACTTTTACTATGTTGAATAAAAGACCTTTCCTCTATTCACAAAATCTGAAGTAGGTTTTGTTATCACAATTATATACTATAAAATATCTTAAGTAGTGAAACAAAAGTACATTATACACTATCTGAAGTAGTTTTGATATATTTGATAAATTACAATGTCTTTTGATCAAGATCTTTACTTTTGTTTAACATTATAAAATTCATTCAAAAAAACCATCTATCAACATATTCGAAAGGTTTGACTACAAAGACTGGTATAATATGTGTAAAGTCTAACAATATATTTAATGATAACCACACTATTAATACCAGAGATTAAAATCCTAAAATCAATGGGAAATTTACTCTAAGTATTGAATCTACCAAAATTTTGATTTTTGGGTGACATAAAAATATAGCCAAGTACCAAAGCATTGATCCTCAATGCATTTTCAACAAATGCTCCTTTATATGCAATGCTCAAAAAAGATGGTTTTAACTAATTAGTCATAATCTTAATAGACCTAATATACTTCATAGAGTAAATTAATAATCCATTTTAGTTTTATCAATGTTAAATTTTCTTGCATATTGATATAATAAAGTTATGCATTATTAAATTGGTAGCCAAACCCATCGATTTCCTTTCATCCATGAAGTAAAGAACATCTTGTATTTGAGCTCCCTTCATTGCACATAAAATCAAAGTGTGAAAAGAGTCTTGAATTGACTGGAATATATCCAATTTTAGGTCATTATAGACATCCCATAGCAAGAAATATCTTATTTGTGTAGTATAAGATCCAATACCTATGTTTTACTCCAAAACATTATTCTCATAGTTTACTAACAAGGCAAATCTAAAGGCATTTGAATGCGGTGACACATATTTAGATACCACTAAATAGGAGAAGAGGAAATTTTAGATAACTAGAGGTATGTCATACTTAACTCTTTTGAATGCAATCTCCAAGGCTTTAAAAATAAATATTTTTCACATTAAAACTATGCCTCATCATTCTATTATAACACATCCTCTTTGACCCATTTTATCAAATGGCTCATGTCGCTTCCTCAAACTAGAATCTTTGGCCTTCATGAATTTCAAGATTGAGACATTCATACATGGTAATATTTATCCTAAATTTGATTTTATTATTCTCCATTTCCTAGACTAATCTTCCATTTCAAATCAAGTTGGAAGGAACTCCAGTAACGTCACCAACCAGATAAGTATAGGATGATTATCCATATCTATCTAAAGTCATATTCTAAATTGAGTTGAATATCTTAAACATAGAGAAATCATAAATAAGTTACATATTTAATAGGTGTTAAAAGGACTAAAAATAGAATAAAGGTAAAATCCCATCCCAAGGTAGTGTCAATAAATTCATATATCTAAATACCTTAATCAAATAAGAGGATAAGGATTGAATCAAAATATGACATCTTAGGAGGGCATTTTATGCACACAATCCTAGCAACAAATTTTTATTCCTCCCTTCACATACTTACAAAATTATACATAATTTAAATGCTAAAATTATCCCAAGCCTATCAGTTAATTCCAATCTATTTGATATTTTCATTTAATCTTAGTCAAAGAGTTTATGTGGAGTTTATCTACGTAATATAAAAACTAGGTGCTAAAATCTTAGCCATAACTATCATTCCTATATTGGTTGAGCAAGGAAATAATAATCACACCATAATTTTATTCATAAATTGAATATAAAATAATAAATTGTAAATCACATCACTTTCCTGGTTACTCCATTCATCCTCCCTTTCCCTTATTCACCTTCAAGTTCCTCCTCTACTCTAGTGGCATAAACATATTCATTCTCTAGACTTCATTTATCACAATCTATCTTAAGTAGGGTACATAGAGTAGTAGGTAGGATATTAACTGTCTTAGGTGAGGTAATATTTTAAACTTCCACCACACTTAAAGACAAGATCAAAAATGACCAACTATAATTTTTTATTCCTTCTCCTCTATGCCACTTTGACCAAAACAAAGCAATTCCCTAGTCTTTTAAATTTTGATAGGACCATAGTGAGGTAGTGAGTGGTGGAATTGTATTAACCATTTAAAAATTATTTTATTACCTTCATTAATGCACCATACTCTCCTCATGGAAACTCTTTTCTTCTACCTTCACAAATGATTATGTCCTCCAAAGTGATTTTGCCATACCATTCACATGGAAAAATACTTTGCCAATAACTTTAGCATGAATAAATTTCCCTGCCACTCAAATTTAGTGTCCCACTATCCTTGGGTTTTCCATCCACTAATAAATTTTAAACATGAATATTCTAGTAGCTATGCCCTACTCAAAATTACATTAAAATTTTCCAAAATAACATTATAATTTCACATTCATTATGTCATTAGTTTATCATTTAATATGATCAAGCATACAAATGTTTATTTGATTAAATAATTATAATTAATTACCTCCATTAATATGTAAATCATTTAAATAATCAAAGCATAGTTAAATTATAAGAAAATGAATTACTATCTAAATGAAATCTGACAAATTTTGTCTATGAGGACAACTTAAAAGACATTAAACCATAAAAACTATTTAAATAGGGTGAAACCCCACTCAAATTACATATCAAGTAACCATTAAGGCTAAAACACATACATTCATCAATAATTTCATCTAAACAACTAATGAAAGGATACAACACATGCATTGGAGTCACAATCATAGTATGCCAATGAAGATGCACTATTAAGTCAAGGCAAGGTGTTACATTCACCCCTACTATAAAATAACATCATCCTCAATGATCCCATAATAAAATCATGTAGTTTAATCCTCCACATTCCATAATTTTAATAATCCACCACTAAGTGAACATGGATGATACTTCAAAAAGCTAACAACTACTTATCAAATAGTCATATAAGTTTATAACACAAAAAGTTGTTATCAATACTATGATATACTAGCACATAAAGTTCCTATTTACAAATAACCATTATTACAACCAATTTCATACTAGGAATAAGAAATATAGTGTCCAAACATGGAACCAATGTAATTACTATAATACCAATTATCCATGCAATGTTGGGCCAAACTATCAATTGAAACATACTATCATGTTATACCCACTAAATAAAATATCATAACTTTAAGGAATTTCATATATCATTTTCACTTCTAAATTATGTTAAGATCTATAAAAATTTCTAACAAGAGTATAATCATCAGTCCACCATAAGATAATATCATATACACTATGTAACAATAATAAGGAATATGACTACCAAGTCATATAAGAAAGCATATAATCCTAGAACAATATCAAGAACAATCTATTGTGAAAATAATAATAATATTCTTCATATATTTATTCATCAACAACATCTTTCCAAACCTCATTAGGCATCCCAAAACTACTTATACCTATCAAAACCTCCTTATTCCCTCTTTAGACCTCTCACCTTCCTTGGCCTAAATAATGTATATATAAAAAATAATCAACACCACATCTAGTGGTTGGGAAGGATTTTATCATGAACTTGTCCTACAAAATTTCCCATCCTAACCCAATATCTTTTAAAATATACTTCTTCTCCCCCACATAGTGTACATTGCGCATAATACAACATATATATAGAAAAAACATGAACCATCATTTGTCAAAAACTAAAATTCCATAATAATTTTGAAAGATCAAATGTCAAAATATTTAATTTTAGAGTCAATAAGTCAATGAAATCATAAAAATAAATTAGAAAGTCATAAATCAAGTTCAAAATAAGTTGAAACCAATAAACAAAATAAGTCCAAGTCATAATTACAAAGTCATTAAATAAACAAAAATTAAATTTTATTGCAATCAAATATAAGTCTATTTACTTAAAGTTAAATTAAAATAAATAATAAATATTCAAAGATCTAAAATAATAATTAAATTCAATTTCAATTTCAAGGACTAGTGTTGGTTCTCAAATAAAAAATCAAATACATCATATTACTCAAACTATGTGACTTTAAAAATTCATCTAAAGGGAGAAAAAATCAATAAAACTCAATCACCTAGAAAAGGTGAGAGAACAAAAGTAGATTGACTACCTCCCTGAGGTAGGATAAAACATCACATCATCCTCCATATACCTTCCAAAAGAAAAACAACATTACCTCCTAGATGTAATAAAGTACGACTCGACTACCTCCCTAAAATAGGAGAAACAAGAACAATAGTCATCTTCCCTATGCCTCCTAATAATAAGTTACGATGTAATTATGTAGAAATAGAAAAAGTTTAAACCTCATGCCTAACAACCAATACTAAAAGTACCCCAAAACAAACTTCTAACTATCCTAAAGTCTCTGAATTAGCTGATATACAAGTCTCTCATCAAATAATATGTTATTTTTTATTGATGCACTTAACTCAAATGTTTTTTTGGAAAACATTATGTTTAATTTTGTTTATTTGTTCTAATGTAAATTAATAATATATATTTATAACTCTTATATAATATCATTAATGAAAATATCTTGATAGTTGCACTATCATAACTGATTCACAAGGATATAACATTGTTTAATCTCAAGTATTGTGTCCAAAGTATAGTAATCATATATATAATAAAACTAAACTCACATTTACCACCATTATTCCATGATAAAATGAACACCTATGTGGAGTGTAATTGCAACATAGATGGTCATCTCAAGAGAAAACTAAATAGCTTACTAATCTTCTCATAGGTAAGAAGTCACATTCATTTTTCATAATGAAGTGGGGGACACAAAATAAATCTATCAAGACCCTAATCACACACTAACTCTTGAATCACTTGTGGTTATAAGCAATTTTAAAACTACATAACTTGAGGATAGGATTAGAAATTACAACACTCTTGTTTAAAATGTAAGCATCCAATTCATACTTAGTACCATCTAATTATTTAACAACCATCATGCACAAGGTTATAAATGTACTAGGGTTAACAAAATTCCATAACTATAACATAATAGAACAATTCCTCTTTATAACCTCATGTCTTATGTTTAACCAAGATGAAAAATTAAATACCAAATAGAT
>JARHVA010000540.1:5000-45000 GCA_037957365.1 Torreya grandis | reverse complement strand
ACCCAACCCATAGGTCCCTCCTGCTTGCTTTCATGACCCTCATAGGCATCTTTTCACTAATTCCTAGTCATCTGTAGCACCCTAGCCTAGCTAGACTACTCTTTCCATGACAAATCCATCCCCCAAGTCCTATTAGCTAAGTATAATAGTGCCCAACTTGGACTAAAACATTAGTGCCACTATTATCTGCTTTTGACTCCAGTCCAAGTGCATTTTGGCACCAAATATCAGTTCCTTTTGATTCCCCATCCTTTTCCTTGTTAGCCTAACATGAGTACATTCAACCCATAACCTGTGTGTGTGTGTGTGTGTGTGTGTGTGTGTGTGTGTGTGTGTGTGTGTGTGTGTGTGTGTGTGTGTGTGTGTGTGTGTAATCCCAGTCAAATATCATTTGAAGGACATTGGTAATTATCACTAAGAAAGCAAGAATACAAGCAAGACTACTCAAGCAGTCTTACCTATTCTCTGCATACAACTAGCCAATACACTTACAATCTTAATCAAATCCTTACACCACTCCCTATCCACCTCAAGCACATCTATTTTAGAATTTTTAATTTTCATACAAAATATTTCACAAATAACATCAAGTGGGATAACTACATATGGCTTGATTCCTCTTTAGAGTATTGGTATGTAGGTAGCATGCTCACATAAGGGATGTGGATACATGTTTAGTATATCGTACACACACTAACCCCATATTTTTTCTCAAAGATGGTCAAAATACAAAGGAGTCTAGGGTTTGAAGACAAGATATACATTATAAAGAGTTCCATACACATCTGATAATCAAAACTACATAGGTAGGGTCACACAAACACAACAAACAAAACTCAAAAAGCTCAGGTCTCCTAGACAATAGCAGTAGAGGTGGATTATAGCACTAGTTCCATTAGTGTCTTTGTTTCTATGCTAAATCACTTTCTACATTCAAAAGATAGATAAAATGAGAAACTAAGAGATGGTCAAGGCTTGTGTACCTGGATGTAGTCTGTGCACCATAATCTAGACGCTGTGAGAACTCCTCTTTGGCTGTGGAGGAATGACACCTGCAAAGAAAGAGACTTGGACACAAAGAACATTAGATAAGGAGATGGTGGGTTTCCAAGTGAAAGCTTGATCCTAGAAGTATGAAAACTTCCTTAAGAGACGTCAACCCACTAGTCAATAAAAAAGGACGTCTGATAAAAGACAGAATGTTGAAATGATAACAAACTGGAAAGGAAAGAGAAGACAAATGCTTACCTAAAAGAAGTTGTTGGCCTGGTCACAGTCACTGAGGTCGAGGGTGTTGCCGACATTGGTCAAGAAGGTCATCAACATCGGTTATATTACCAATGTCGGTAGGGGCACTGGCCGGTGTCAGTCGGGGCAGTAGTCAGAGACAGGTCATGCCAGGTTTCAAGATTGTGGACAGGGTCTATGAATGCATAGGTTGGACTGTGGTTTTCTCTAAGTGTTAGGGAGGTCTGTTCAGAGGTTTAAAGGATTTCTTAGAGGTCTGAGGAATTTGTCTTGGGCCTGAGGGATTGAGGAAGTTGTTTGGGACTAGACTGAAAGGGTGACAGGGCAAGAGGAAGATGTACAGGAGACAAGGTCTGAGAAGGCTTTTCAGCCTCTCAGGGGAAGGACAGAGCAAGTGGTAGATAGTGGATAGGATAGATAACTGAAATCAAATGAAATAATGAAATAAAATAATGAAGTTGCTTACCTTTTTGCTTGCTGATTGAAGAATGGAGGAGCTTGTTGTTGGAGCTATGGAAGCCTGTTGTAAGAAGAAATGACTGATGTAGAGTGCCTGTACCTATTGTTGCTATTGTACGAGGTCGAGAGAAAGGAGAATGCAAATGCCAAAGTGCCAAGAGGATTTTGTTCGTGGGGGGTCTACAACAGATGCAGGAAATGGTCTTGAAGGTTGCTGATGCTGGCAGGATTGCTGACGTTGGCCGCAGGGTAGCCGTCGTCGACAACAGAAGAATGTAGACAGAAGCTAAAATTAGCCTCTGTCTATTCTTGCATGCCACCGGGTCAAGGGGTCATGGGGAAAATGGAAGATGAGAAGGCTTAATGGGTGCGAGAGGAGGATAAAGGGGAGATTTGGGGTAATAAAAGCTAGGAGAGAGGTGGGGGGATCCAAGGGGGGATCCAAGGTGGCAAGGGTGAGGTGGAAAGGGGGCCACTAAATTAAAATGTTTAAGTTATTTTAATTTAATGAATGGAGGGGACTAGGACAAGGGTTATGATATGGGTCAAGGTAGACAAGGGGGAGAACGAAAGATGACCAAGGTGCAGACACATTTCTGGTGTCTGCATTTGCCCCTTTTGTCTTATTGGTTGTTCTTAATGAACTGTAAGACAAAAACAGGAGTTGGTTGCCCCAGGAATGGGATGAGGTGTTCCCCCCTCAAAGCGAGAGTCAAGGGAAGGGAACCAGAGATCAAGTGTCAATTTGATAGAGAGATGGATAGAGAGAGGGTGAGTGAAAATGCTACAATAGTCATGATTGCATGTATACCACTTCACAAAATGGTCAGGTCAAATTATCACATGTCGAGGGTCGAGGAGTGCCAAAATTGAAATAACCAGGCCCCAGCATTTAGTCATTTACTGATCAAGTTATTCAATTGAAGCTGAAGCTCTAAATGGTCATCGTGTTCCAAGTATCTCGGGCTCAGGAAGTGCTCCCAAAAACACAAATGCCACAAGTAGTAGGGATCAACTGGCTTGCAATCCTATACTTGTGAAGGTCAAAAAAATAGTCTGTGCATAATTTGCTAACCAGTCATGGGGTAGCATACATGCAAAAACAACCAAGGCAACATTGTCTTGGAAATGGTCACGGTCAGAGGAGATAGGCATGATCTCCAATGGTCATTGGTCAAGGTGGATGGATGGATGAAAGGATGTGGTTGAGCTAACCTCAAAAAATGTCATGTTTCTAAGTGTTGCCTACATAGCACTTGTGTGAAGGGCCTCAGGCTAATGTAGTTCTCCCTAAAAGGGAGGAATGGTCAAAGGGATGGATTGGACTTGGTCGAGGTCAAGGTCACGGTCAAAGAAGAAAAGGTTTGTCCATCAAAGAGATGAACAAATGAGGGTGGTCAAGCTAACCTCAGAGGATGTCGTGTTATCTGAGTGCTGCCTACATAGCCCCAGTCATAGGGCCTCAGACCAATGTCATTCAAACTAAGTGAGAAGATTGGTCGATGATTGGTAGGGTCATGTGTCGAGATGATGAGGAGAAAAAGATGTTACAGCCTTTTCCAAATGATGTATTCTGTAACATTGGTCGAAGGCCTTTCATCCCTAGCAATTGTCCATAGTCGTGATGGATGTATGCTAAAAATGAATTGAGGTCTATTTATGCTTCAGTAAGTATTGGTTTATGTTTAACATAAATTGTGTCTGGTCGATAGTTCCCATGTGTATTGGTGTCCATAGAAACTATGTGAAAAAGGACTAAGACGATGTCTGATGTCATGATGCTGGTCTAAAAATGGAGATTGGAGTTGAGCTGATCAGGTTTGACAAGTGATGAATTTGGATGTGACCAAAGTGTAAAAGAAGTTAAAGGCATATTGCTCTTTCATTGACAAGGACCAGAATGACAGCATAGATAGGGGTTGTTAGAACCAAGAGCCCCATTCATGCATTGTGTCGTTGACCATAAATTGTGTTTAGAACTTTAATCAAATCACTTTGACATTAAAGTGAGCTCAAAGTCCCTTGAGCGGGTGGTAGGAGGAGGATGGGGTAACCTATTTTAAGAGCAAGGATAACTTTGCCCCTTTTTATAGGAGACCCTGAGACAACTACAAGCCAAGTCCATGACCCTTTTTTTTTTTGGGGGGGGCAGACTGACAATGCAGGAAGTCTGCGAAGAGATGTCATTTGTTAGGTGGTCATTTGTGAAGCTGATCGATGCGGGAAGCTTCTAAGAAAGGTGCTATTTGTAGCAAGATTTAGTCATAGCCATCCTTCGAGGGAGTGGTCTATATCTTTGCTTTATATAATGTTTGAATAGTTGTCCTTCGAGGGATTAGTCTATTAGCTACAACAATGGTAGTACAGTTGTCCTTCAAGGGAGCAGTCTATCTTTTGATTGGATTTTGTGACCTTAGATATGTTTTGACATCTTGATTTTTTTTTATTTTTTATTTATTTTATTTTTTGACAGAATTTGGAGTCATGGACAAGACTATAGAAGTTCAAGGGCTCCCTTTTATTAGGACAAAGCATCCATGCGTCATAAAAGGGTTATAGAGGACTTGTTGGGGGAATAGGGTTGAAAGGAATGAGGATTACAAGGATGGGGATTGCTCAAGGGATGAGCTCAAGTTAAATTTCAAGTGGATGAGCACTCAACTAACAGAAGAATGGTCGCAGATGCAATGCATTAAGAGGCTCAGGTTCTAGCCGTCTATCAAGAGATGACAGACAATAAGTCCATGACCCATACTTGTGCATGATGATGAAAGGTTCGAACCAATTAGGGGTGAATTTGCTGCATTTACTTCGCTCCATATTGGTCACATGCTGATTTTCTTTGAGGATGAGGTCTTCGATGTTGAAATCTCGTTCTTGTAGATTTTTGTCATAGGCTCGCTTTATGCGATTTTGATAGACATGGAGATGATTGAGGGCAACAAGATGACACTCTTCAAGTAACTCAAGTTGAGCTAAGTGATCTTGATGAAAGTAATCATTGGATATAATGTCATGTAAAGAGATGCGGAGAGATAGGATCTGTACTTTGAGAGGTAAGACAGCCTCTGTTCCATACACGAGAGAGAAAGGAGTAACACCTGTAGAGGTTTGAATGTTAGTGCAGTAGGCCCATAAAGCAAAGGGAATATGAATGTGCCAATCCCTTCTTATGTCGTTGACCACCTTCATGAGAATTTTAGTTAGAATTTTGTTGGAAGCCTTAGCCTGCCCATTTGCTTGTGGGTAGTAAGGGGAAGAGAAGCTGAGTTTGATGCCAAATGAGTCACAGTTTTTGGACAGTCTTGTTTTTGAAAGACTTGCCATTGTCGGTGATGATTTTGTGAGGGCTATCAAAATGATAAATGATGTGGCTACTGATGAAGTCGACAATTCTATCGGCTTTTGTGGAGACGAGAGGAATGGCTTCCACCCACTTGGTGAAATATTCAGTGGCGGTGATGATGGACTGATGACGAAGAGACGAGTGAGGGTTAATCTCACCAATGAGATCTAAGCCCCACTGAGAAAAAGGCCAAAAATCCTAAGCGACTTGTAAGGCATGGCTAGGGAAATGAAGCAAGTTAAAGTGCTGCTGACACTTGATGCAGCGCCGAACGTAGTCGCTACAGTCTTGATGAAGGGTAGGCCAATAATAACCCAGGCGAAGGATGCGCTTGGCAACCGAGTTCCCACTGAAGTGTTTGCCACAAATCCTGTTGTGGACTTGTTTTATGGCTTGAGAGGCTTCAGTGGAGGTTAGATAGTGAAGAAGGAGGCCGTCGAAGCCTCGCTTATAGAGAAGACCCCCTAGCATGGTGTAGTGAGCTGTGCACATGATGAAAGCTCACCGTGCATTGCTAGAGAGGTTGGGAGGAATGATAGAAAGAGACAAGCAGTCCACAAGTTGCTTATACCAATCATCTCATGGGCTAGAATTGATGGTGTTGATATAATTGATGTGAGGAGAGATGTATGAAGGCAATGGTACATGATGCACCATGACAAAAAGTTGAGATGATGATGATGAAGATGGGATATGCGAAGCAAGAGAAGCCATGGTGTCAGCAAACTTATTCATGGATCGAGGAACAGTCTGTAATAGGTAATGGTTAAAAGATGTCAGAAGAACATTAGCATGGTTTTACTACCTTTGCAAAACTTCATTTTTACAGAGGTATGAACCGTTGACTTGATTGACAATGAGTTGTGAGTCGCTAAAGATGTTGATAGACTTGATATTGAGAGAAAGGGCAGTCTGAAGTCTCAAAATTAAGGCCTCATATTCAGCCATATTATTGGTACAATCAAAGTCGATCTTGAAAGATAGAGGCATGGGCTCACCTTCAAGTGGGATGAGAATGACACCCACACCCCCACTGAGTTGACATTTGGAGCCGTCAAAGAACATGGTCATTTGGTAGACGGTGTCATCGGTGGAAAGCGCGGCGATAGATTCGTCAGGGAATTCACACTGCGAAGGTTGATTGTCGAGAAGAGGGGCATCTGCCAGTTGGTCAGTGATGGTTTGCCCCTTGATATATTTTTGCTAGATGAATTCAAGGTCAAACTCAGCAAGCAACATGAACCACCGATCCATACATTGATTCTTATATGTCTTGGAGTGCATATACTTGAGAGGGTCAGTGTGAGTGATGACGAAGGTTTTGTGGTTGAGAAGATAGTGGCAGAGCTTGGTAGCAGAAAAGACTAATGCCAAATAGAGTTTCTCGGTATGAGTATACTGAGTTTCATAGTGGACCAGTGTTTGGCTGATGTAGTAAACCACTTGCTCACGGTGATGCTCGTCTTGGTGCGTGATCATGGCACCTAACGAATGGTTGGTGGCAGAGATATAAAGGTAGAAGGGTTGGTCATCTTTAGGTGGAATGAGGACCGGTGGAGAGACCAAATAGCATTTGAGGACTTCAAAATCCTCTTAACAGTCCTCATCCCATTTAAAGGAGATGTCCTTCTTAAGGAGATGATGAAAAGGTTGGCAGCAGTCTGAAAGCTGTGAGATGAAGTGGCAAATGGATTGGAGCTTCCCTTGTAGACTGTGAAGCTACTTGAGATTGGTCAGGGGTGGCATCTCAAGGATAGTGCAGATCTTGGTGGGATCTATCTCGATGCCATGGAAGGAAATGATGAATCTGAGGAGCTTGCTTGAGAGGACCCCAAAGATGCATTTCTTGGGGTTAAGGCATACATTATATTGAAGAAGGTGAGAGAAGATGATTTTGAGAATGGTCAAATGGTCACAGCAAAATTTGGACTTGCCGAGAAGGTCGTCCACATAGTCCTCCATGATTTTGTGGAGGAGATTGTGGAAAATATAAGTCATGGCACGCTGGTATGTGGCACCGGCGTTCTTCAAGCCAAAAGGCATGACTCGATAGCAAAAATTCCCCCATGGGGTGATAAAGATAGTCTTGTGCTAATCTTTCGGTGCAATCACGATCTGATTGTATCTTGAAAACCCGTCCATGAGAGATAACATCTCATGACCGGCCATGAGATCAACAAGCTGGTCAATGTTAGGAAGAGGGAAGTCATCTTTGGGATAGGCTAGGTTAAGGTCACAATATTCCATGTAGATCCGAATCCCCCCAGTTGCTTTGGTGACTGGGATGATGTTAAAGACCCACTGTGGATAATTGATGGGCTGGATGAAAGAGATAGAAAGAAGGCATTGAAGCTCCTCTTTGACAAGGAGCACAACACAAGGATGCATCTTTCAAAGCTTTTTCTAGAGAGGCTTAGCCTCTGGTTTGGTGACAATTTTATGGGTAGCAATGGTGGGGTCGATGCCGGTCATGTCACTGTAAGTCCAGGCAAAGGCTTTGCTATGGTCAGAGAGGAACTGGGTATAGTCAAGCTGCTCCTGAGCATCTAAAGATTGGCCAATATTTAAGACATGAGGAACATCAGAAGAAGGGAGGTTGATGTCAATGGTTGATTCATTTAGCATAACTTGGGTCTCAGAAGGGAGGGAGCATTGGATGAAAGAGTCATCGGTGCCCATGTAGGAAAGGATGGCATCATCGTCAACGCAGTGGACAATGAGAAAGGTCACTGACTCATCCTCTATCATGCTGGGAAAAATGAGAGGGAGAGACCTGGACACCCCATTTAGCTGATAGGTCAGGGATTCTAGGTGCATGGTGTTTATGGAAAAAAAAACTAGGAGGGACAGAAACCACCGACTCCTTAGGTGAAGAAGGAGAAATGGGTGAGTTTGGAGGAGATTGGTCAATGGTTGGCTCAAGACAAAGGTCAAAAGGAGCCTGAGTGGGGTCATGATATCCCAGGCCATACCATTTCTTGGCATTGTCATCATTGAGTGGCTCGATGGGCTGATGGGAGCCCTGCTCATAACGTCTGAAACTAAAACCCTTCCATGCACACCTATAAAGGTAAGTGTGTGCAAAGGTGGAGTTGCTAAGAAATGAGAAATTTGATGTGAAAGGTTAAGGTGAAGAGAGAGGATTGCCATCAGTAGGAGCTTGAATGAGCCCCCCATAGACAAGGTTGGTTCGAAGGTGAGGAGGACCATAAGGCACGACCATCTCAATTCGATGGTCGTAACTAGGGCTGAGATGAAGGCGTCCATACTCTTGTGTATTTTGGAACATGTCTAGGGTCAGCAAGCAATATTCCCCAAGTGAAAGTCATTGGAAGATGTCTTCCATGGGGTCTTTGGTCATCGCTTGAAGAGGAGGGGTGAGGGTAACCACCGGTTGCGAACTAGTAGAAGCTTTTGCGGATGGAGGTGGTGCCAGAGTTGATGGTTTGATAAGAATGAGGATGTCATTTGGATGGTAGGTTGTGTTACAAGTCTTGAAGGGTGAAGGGTTAGCAGGAATGGTGTGGACTTACCCGTCATGCTCAAATTTCACACAATGGTGCAGGGTGGAGGGGACACAGGCCATGGTGCGGATCTAGGGCCAGCCTAGTAACATGTTGTATTGAAACTCTCCTTTGATGATATAGAAGAGCTTTGGGACTATGCGTGGACCAATGGGAATGTGAAGGATGACTATGCTAATGGTTGTGGCGGTGGTGTCATTGAAAGAGTGCAAGATTGCATCAGTTTTGGAGACGCAGATCTTGGGAAGAGCCAACTGATCAAAGGCATGGGTGGAGATAATGTTGATGCTGGCACCTCCATTGATCATAATGCATTTAATGCGTGTCTGATCAACATAGGCAATGATGAAGAGGGCGGCATCCTGATCTTCCATGTTGGATGTGGGAATCTCAGAATCGCTGAATGTGATGGAGGCAACAGGAGATAAAGAATGGACGAGGGCAGCGAGTGGTTGGGGGTCCTCGAGTTGGACCTCCGCTACCTGCAGGCTCGGATGAGGGCTTGACAATATGCTGAGGTGAGGTTTGGATGAGGTCATAAAGGGACATCTTCATAGGCATCTGGTGAAGCTGTTTCAACATGGAGTCATGAATCAGCCTGAAAGAGGAAGAAGAAGAAGAAGGCTGAGATGCGCCAAGGATAGAAATTTTAGGCTTGGGCGTTAGAGGTGGCTTGATGAAAGGATAGGTCCAAAGAATGGCAGATTTTTCTTTTGCCTTGTCTTTTTGTGACCTAGTGGTTATATGGATAGCATTGATTCAAAGATAGGAGGTGAAGAAGGGGTCATGGCCTGCTGATGAGATGTTGATGTGGTTGAACAGGTTGGATGGGAAGGTGTCAGGGTTTGGTCAAGACTGTCCTCAAGGAGAAGAGTGTCCTTCTCCATATAACGGTGAATGATGGCCTTGAAGGCACATCAAGTCTCGGTATCATGTCCTGGCGCACGATGGTATAAACAAATCTTCGTGTCATCGAACTAGGAGGGCTTGGACCTGAGAGGTTGGAAAGGCCTGATGGATGGAAGGGTTATGCTGGAAGTCTATAAAAGTTAGTGCAATATCAATGAGTATGAGCCCACTAAAGGGTTCGTGCTAGTTGATATGTGCGAGGCAGGTGACTTTTGCTTAGACGGAGTTGGGGGAGGCTTTCATTCCACCTTTTGGTTCGATGGTGCGGTGGCAGGCAGAGACGGTACTTTCTTTGTGAGAGGTACCACCTTTTTAGGAGAGGGTAGGCTAGAGGTAGGTAAAGGAAGCAAAGGGGGCAACTGGTTTTGATTGGAAGTCAGAGTGGGAAGGACTCTGGTCAGGGTCAAAGGATGGGGGCCCAAAATGGAAGGCAATGGTGACGGGGGAGGAGGCATTCGCTTTTGTGGTTTGGCAGTCTTCTTCAACTTGGTTGGAAGACTAATATTGGTTGGGGTCTGGTCTAAGTCCACCTTCACTTGCAGGTGAGTGAGGGTAGAGACAAGGTGAATGCCAAGTGACTTGATAGGTTTAGATAGGGTAGATGCAGGTTTCGGTTTTGATGGGGTTGGTTGAGGTTTGGGAGTCTGGTCTTTATTGAGAGTCTTAGGAGATTCTACCTTGGGAGGATTGGTAGCATGAGACGAGAGGGCACAGACATGTTGAAGGGCTTTAAGACGCTCCCACAATACCTGATGCGTCACTTTCCTTGAAGGGAGAAATCCAATTTTCTCCACTAATCAAGAAAATGGCTGAGAAGATGATGGATGAGATTTGAGTTCTTGAGAAGATGTTGATGATTGCGGGGTCGAAGACAAGATGGGTGTAGAAGTCTCAAACCCATGGCATGGTGAAGTCGTGATAGATTCATCCTTGGTTGGAGACAAAGGAGAGGTAGGTTCTTCTCTAGGTGGAGAAGAAATCAAAGAATGAGGCTCCTCAAGCGGGTATAGGGCAGGGATGATGGTGCCCTCCACTTGCGGTCGAGGAGTAAGAAGGGTCGGGTCCTCCATAGGCAGCAGAAAGGAGGATGGTGAGACTGGTGGTGCTGGTAATGTTGAGGCATCCTCCAAAATGAGAGAGGTCGATGGAGAACTAACCAGGGAAAGAGGTTCATCCACATGTGATGGACTGATAGATGGACTAACCTCTTGAGGTTGGTCAGGGATGAAGGGTGAGACCGTATTGACCATTTGAATGTTGTGTTCATGATTGTCATCAATTAAGGTCCGAACATTGTTTTGGGTTGGCAGATGATTGGGGAATGGTTGCTTGAAGGCTTGAAGATGTCGATGCCCTGATTAGGAGGTGCATTGGGATTGTCTAAGGCGAGGTCACCTTTTTCAGGCATGTCTTGGATTATGTTTTTAAAAGTTTTGCAATTTTTTGTGTCATGTCCTTTAACACGGTGGAAGTTATAGAAGTCATGTTCCCTATACCACATAGGAATGGCATGTGAGGGATCAAATTATGGAGGTGGTCAGATTTGGGGGAGATTGAGGACACCCTGTTTAACAAGTTTTTCTAGCACAGACGTGTATGATTCTCTGAGAGGAGTATACCGTCGTTGTACGTATCTCTACTGGAATTGGCGAGTGGCACTCTGAGATGTGGATGGCTCAGGTTGATTGATTGAAGGTGAAGAGGATGAAGGTCTAACAACCACAGTGTTAGCTGAAGCTTTAGACTTAGGATTGGATGATGAAGGTTTAGAAGAAGAGGAGTCATTGGTCTTAGAGTTGGGATTCTTGCTCTGTAACTTGACTTTATTCTCCTCAATGGCATGCAATTCAAGCTTGTGGGCCATAGTGAAGGCTTCGTCGAAGGTGTGGAAGGTCTGAACCCTTAAGGTGGAAGAAATATGTTTGGCACAGGCTTGGGAGAAAAGTTCAATAAGTTTAGGCTGGGGTAAGGAAAAGGAGAGTTGATTGATGAGGCCTCTCCATCGAGCAACGAAGTCGGCTATGGATTCATCCTCGAATTGGTGGATAGAATAGAGGTCTGTAATCGAGACCTTCTTGGTGATGTTGATGGAGAAATGATCAAGAAAGAGCTGGGCCAGCTGTGTGAATGTGAAGAGGGAATGGCTACAAGGGAGCTGTATCAATCAAGTGTAGCACCAGAGAGGGACATAGGAAACGTGTGTAAAAGCAACACATCATCATGGGTAATAAGGTAATAGGCATGTTTGAATGCTCGTAAGTGTTGTTGTGGATCTTCCTTGCTTTGAAAGCGAGAAAACTTTGGAAGTTCCCACTGGCTGGGATATGGCCTGATTAGGATAGAAGGATGAATGGGCTCGTTGTAAATTTTCTCATATGAGAGAGCATTACGTGAGATAGAAATAGAGGTCTCTAGGCTAGACATCTTGTCCATTAGCATCTTGATGATATCTGCTGACAGATTGGCGGGTGGAGTGCCCCCTAGGTTGTAGGGCACTTGGAAGAAGCTAGAGGAGGCATACGACATAGTTGGTTGTCCCTGTAAGGGTGCAACATAGGGATAACTAGCCGTAGGGATAGAAGAGGAGACTAAGGGTGGTTGGGTAGAAGGCATAGCTAGGCTCGATGTTGCCATGAGAGGTTGGATCGTGGTAACAGGGGCCAAGGGATAGGTAGCCACCTTAGTGTTGATAGGGGCCAGGGTAGGCGAAATAGATACAACCAGGTTTTGGAAAGGAGTGGATAGCGATTGAGTGGGCTGAGGTTGATAGGGGGCCAAAACCACAGTGGAAGTGGGCCCAAAGATGGAGGGAGAGGCCACACTTGGAAGGTTGGTCAAGGTCTGGTCATTGGTCGAGGTGATATCTTGAGCATCTAAAGGTTGAACTACGGACGCTGTCGATATAGCCGTAGTCACAACAAGGGAGGTCAACATTTCATAAATCAGATTGCCCAAGGAGTCTCGCATTTAGCTATGCACGAGATAG
This sequence comes from Torreya grandis, assembly GCA_037957365.1. Classification (NCBI taxonomy): domain Eukaryota; kingdom Viridiplantae; phylum Streptophyta; class Pinopsida; order Cupressales; family Taxaceae; genus Torreya; species Torreya grandis. Next base: position 32,528 of record JARHVA010000540.1, on the reverse strand, counting down.
TGCTACAAGGCTTTGACGTTGAGGTCTAAGAATCGTGCAAAATCTTGGTCCCCTTCTGGGACAATAGGAGTCTGGGGCGGGGTTGGACAAGTAGGAGTTCTTTTAGTCTTCGAGTGGAACTCCATTATAGGACCAGTTATGGATGGGGTAAACGAAAGTGGTTGATGCCTCGCGTGGTTGACTAGAGCCTTGGCTTGACTGTGAGTCAGAACCATTCAAGGCAAGGAAGGTTCAAGTTTCAGGAACTATGTTTTTCAGTTTTAGAAAACTAGGATGGAGTTTTTGGCAGAGAAGGGACGAGTTTTAAGGCTGCTATTTTAGAAAAAAAAGGACTGTGACAGAGACCGACGTCGGTTGAAAAACTGATGTCAGTAAGAAAGATGGCCGACGTCAGTCAGATAACCGATGCTGAAAAGAAAAGGAAACCAATGTCGGTAGTAAAACCGATGCCGGTGACTGTGTTTTCCAAAAACTTAGAAAACTTGAAGATTCTTGGAAAAAATGAAGAAAGCATCCTCACTAACTCAAACAAGCAGATGAGAACAAAAAAATAGAGAGAGATAGGCAGGCCCTAAGCGTTAAATCTTAAGAATCAACTTTAGAATCCTGTGGCTTATGCCTTAGATGAATGTTTGGGGAGGTTGGCTGTTAGAAGGGTCTTAGAAGAGGCAGTCTATGGATGGTTTCAGGTTTTGTTTAGGCACTCAAGAAGTCTGGGTTAGGTTCCGTACATGGCCTGGTGCTAAGGAGCAAGCTCCCCTCACTTCACGATCCCAGTGGTAAGCTGGTATCACTTAGCCAAAATATACTTTCCCTATAGTTTAGACTCTACCAGAGAATAGAGTTGGCTTTCCCCTTGGTGATGAAATCCAAGTAGGATCACCGAGACGGGTAAGGTATCCGCTGGGGGATGAAATCCCAGTCGGGCCTTGTCTTAGGTAAGTTTGATGTTTGATTTGTGCACGTGGTTTAGGTTGTGTAACATCAAGTGATCTACGATTAATTCAATATGCATTTTGTTAATTACTAAGTGTGGACTAATGCAAGCACAAGCAGAAATGGAATGCAAAGTGTTTTAAGCCCCAAGTTGAAATGTTAAGTTTGGATGAAAAACAAGTTGAGAAGGGGTTTGAGGAATATGATTTTTGACTAGTCTAGAAATGCAAGAAAAAAAAAGAAAAGTTCTTTTTATTCCTGCTTATAATGTCATTTAGAAGAGACAAAAGAGGTGAAAAGGAAGGAACCTAATGCACCCTATATGAAAAGAAGGAAAGAAACCCAAGGGAGGCCCTAGGGTCCCACCGGGCGTGCCAGAATGTTTCTACGCTAAATCGCTTTCTACATTCAAAAGATAGAGAAAATGAGAAACTAAGAGATGGTCAAGGCTTGTGTACCTGGATGTAGTCTGCGCACCATAATCCAGATGCTGTGAGAACTCCTCTTTGGTTGTGGAGGAATGACACCTGCAAAGAAAGAGACTTGGACACGAAGAATGTTAGATAATGAGATGGTGGGTTGCCAAGTGAAAGCTTGATCCCAGAAGTATGAAAACTTCCTTAAGGGACGTCAACCCACTAGTCAATAAAAAAGGACGTCTGATAAAAGATAGAATGCCAGAATGCTAAAATGATAACAAATTGGAAAGGAAAGAGAAGACAAATGCTTACCTAAAAGAAGTTGTCAGCCTGGTCACAGTCGTCGAGCTCGGGGGTGTTGCCAGCATCGGTCAGGAAGGTCGCCGACGTCGGTTATACTGCCAACGTCAGTAGGGGCACTGGCCGGCATCAGTCAGGGCAGTAGTCAGAGACAGGTTGGGCTAGGTTTTAGGACTGTGGACAGGGTCTATGGATGTGCAGGTTGGACTGTGGTTTTGTCTTAGTGTCAGGGAGGTCTGTTCAGAGGTCTAAAGGATTGCTTGGAGGTCTGAGGAATTTGTCTTGGGCCTGAGGGACTGAGGAAGTTGTCTAGGACTAGACTGAAAGGGTGACAGGGCAAGAGGAAGATGTATAGGAGACAGGGTCTGAGAAGGCTTTTCAGCCTCTCAGGGGAAGGACAGAGCAAGTGGTAGATAGTGGATAGGATAGATAACTGAAATCAAATGAAATAATGAAATAAAACAATGAAGTTGCTTACCTTTTTGCTTGCTGATTGAAGAATGGAAGAGCTTGTTGTTGGAGCTGTGGAAGCCTGTTGCAAGAAGAAATGACTGATGTAGAGTGCCTGTACCTACTGCTACTACTGTACGAGGTTGAGAGAAAAGAGAATGCAAATGCCAAAGTGCCAAGAGGATTTTGTTTGTGGGGGGTCTGCAACGGATGCAGGAAATGGTCTTGAAGGCTATTGATGCTGGTAAGATCACCGATGTTGGCCGTAGGGTAGCTGTCGTCGACAGTAGAAGAATGGGGATATAGGCTAAAATTAGCCTCTGTCTGTTCTTGCACGCCGCTGGGTCAAGGGGTCGTGGGGAAAATGGAAGATGAGAAGGCTTAATGGGTGCGGGAGGAGGATAAAGGGAAGATTTGGGGTAATAAAAGCTAGGAGAGAGGTGGGGGGATCCAAGGTGGCAAGGGTGAGGTGGAAAGGGGGCCACTAAATTAAAATGTTTAAGTTATTTTAATTTAATGAATGGAGGGGACTAGGACAAGGGTTAGGATATGGGTCGAGGTGGACAAGGGGGGAGAACGAAAGATGACCAAGGTGCAAACACATTTTTGGTGTCTACAGTTTTATTTTAATTCTCCTATCCAATCATAAAATGAGCTCCAAATCATGATTTGTGACACTATACTAGTCCCACATAGTGAATTCTAGACCTTTTAACATCCATTTTAATCATTTTCCAACTAAGTCTTTTTTTCCCCCTTATTACTCTATTTAGAAAGATTAAAATTATAGTCAAATGAAACAAATGAGTATCTTAATTATTCCATATTTATTTACTGATTTTACTACTTAGACCCTTTAACTAAATCAGGATAATACACCAATAGTCCCAAAACTATTAAATCATTTGGTGAACCTGACTTATTTTGTTTATGCATATAAACCTTAGAAAGCCTAGGGTAAATTTCCTACTGATTTTACATTCATAATAAAAATAAAAAATTAACATTAAATTTTAAAATTTTGTAGTAATTTTAAAATAATTTTCTTTCAAACCTTAGTTGACCATACTAGGTCCCGATAATTTCCTAGTATTTTTCCTATAATTTATGATTTTTTAATATCACATTAAAATAATAAATTAAATTCCAATTTAAAAATTCAATAGTAATTTTCAAAACCCTAGATGCATATACTAGGTCTCTTTAAATCATAAATTTTCCAATAATTTTCTGATTTCTTACTCCCATATTTAACCCAAAAATTCACTTCAAATTTCAAAATTCAATAGTAAGTCTCAACAATAATTATTTTTCAAAACCCTAGTGTCACATACTAGGTCCCATTAATTCATGAATTCTCCATTATATTTTTCATTTTTTACTTACATATTAAAATCAGAAATTGGCATTAAATTTTAAAAATTTCATAGTAATTTTAAAATAATTTTAATTAAAAACCCTAGTTGCATATAATAGGTCCTATTTATTTTGAGGTATCACATTATAGCTAAACTCAGATTGCACATAATAAAAAAAATGCATCTCTTATTTACACATTTCTTGCATTTCTTGCAAATAATGAGACCATACTTAGTCCTATCATGTACATGAACGATGAAATTTACCATATGTTAATTCAAATATTCATTCTTTCCCTTTCATGCTTAATTTTCATAATAACATATGATATTACAAAATTTATTTCTAAACATGCACAATATTTCAATATTTCTTTTGCATACTCTCTCTCTATCTCTCTCATACAAAATAATTTCCAGCTCTATTTTGCTAAACATGTTAGAAATGTTATGTTACAAGTAAAATATCTTCATGCATCAATGCATAATTCCATGATCTCTACCCTTTTCTTTTTCCTCTCATATCAAAAAAATTTCAACTTTATCTTGCCACACATATTAGACATATCATAACACATGTAAAAGTTCTTTATGCATCAATGCACAATTTCATGCTTTCTATCCCTTGTTTACTAACTCTCATGTGGAATATTCTTTATAATTATATTTATATATAACTTATAACTCCAATTACATTCATTTCATCCCATGTTACTTCTATGTTTGAATTATAACAATATAAATGAAATAGAATCAAATTTCCAATGCATAGTTCAAATGATCAATCACATGTTTTAAACTCAACTTTGTCATCTCAAACAATGACAAAAGAATGTCTAAATGATAACTCTCTTACTCTTACTTCTCATATTTCAAATGAAAATAATGCATGCACTCCATTCAAGGATAACATAGATGCACATAGTATCCCAATTTCACATGACAATTTATTACATATTAGGAAAGAATTTCCTTCTCCTCCTCTCCCCCAAAAGGGTGATAACTAATTTCCCTCTAATCAAGTCCATGCTATCACCCCTCCAAAAGGTGAGGCAGCCTATACTATTGTTCTTAATCCATACATTCAACCTATAGCTTCTTCAAATCCTCTTCAACATATATGCTTACATGTTTAATCAAAAGCAACTAGGGTTTGCACTTCTCAGACTCTAAGGGATCAAATCACTAATATGAGAAAGTTAATTTTAGATTTATAAATGCAGAATCAACTATTACATGAAAGTATCACAACATTATAAAATCATATTTTAATACAAAAGCCTCAAAGGAACCCTAGTGTCAATCATGTATATGTACCTTCACCTACTCAATTGGTTGCAAGAAATGTTACCTATCAAAAAATAAATCACAATAAAGTAACTCTACAACTACTGATTAAAAAAGTATTCAAATATCAAATAAAATTTCAAGTGAGGTACTCAAGGAAATGATTAAATCTAATTTGATCAAACTACCTCCTCTACATGTAGTGATAAATTCCAGATATTATTATGCATATCATAGAATACATGGGCATCACACAGATTCATGTTTGGCATTAAAAAACATATACAATAGATAATTGCTAATGAGAACCCTATACAAGGTAAACTAGTCAATTAATCCATAGTGATAGAGGAACACATTCACAAAGGGTCAAATTTAGAAATAGTACAAAAGTGGTTACCAAAGCATAACTCAAAATAATAAAAGGATCAAAAATCAAAATCAAAGCATGAAATAGTACCACAAGCATAGATAAAACATGAAAAATATGAAAATATACCTCTCCAAAATGAGTCTCAACTTTCAAAGTAGTATGGTTTTGGTCAAAAATATCTACAACAGTTTGATTTTCAAGGTCAAAGGTTGGGCAAGCATGCTCAAGGAATCACTGATCATATTCAAGTAGTTGATATTTTTTTCACCAAGGTTTTGGATTTATTGATCATCCTAAGGCAAATCATTCATAGACACAACTTATGAAATGAGAAGATCCAGATACAACAAAAGTCAATGCTAGCATTCCATTGGTTCAAAATCAAGATGATAATGATGGGTGGAATAATAAAAGTTATTATGATTTCTAACATACTAACAATGAATTTGAATATTCAAAATCATATTTGTAGAAATTTCCTCATGCTTCACAATCATGAATGATTCCTTTATTTAATATAGGACATGACAGGGAGTCTCCCATGAGACTCATCAGTTAGTATCACCTCTTCTTAGCCTTACCTATACATAGTCTCCTTATAATTGATTACATAGTTCATTTTCAATTTATTATACATAATATTTTTATGATTGATTATACATAACTCAAATCTCAAACATACTAAAAACATTTAAATATTTCAAAATACAAAAACATGCAAACAATTCAAAAAAGAACCACCAAAAATATTTTGATTGAATGCATCATCCATGCTTTACATTTCTACTATCATGCTAGACTTACATTTATTGTTCAATGATATTATTTGTTAATTTATCTACATTACCATGACTCACTTGATCTTCTTTGAGTGTGTGCACTGACATCCATATCCTTGATTGAGTCACTCCACCCATTGTGGGGGCATCTTAATTCTACATCGAGACATAAATCAATATACATACCCACTGGGGGCATATTCTATATGACTGCACCATCCAGGTTATGTCATTCCTACACCACACACTCTAGTTATCATGTTGATATACATTTCTTACTATGTTTACACAAATTACTCTATCACCACTCACTAGTATATAACACTTGTGTATTTCTTAGTGCATACCTAGTCTTGTACTAACACATCTTACATACTTTCACTTCTTGCTTTGATTAGTTAGGTGTGATTGTACTTCTAACATTTACATGATTTCCTTCCTTGCTTTGTGTAGCTAGATGTGATTGGATTTCTCAACTCCTATTTATCTCATGTATGTGCCTTAGGAAATTTGACAATGTCCTTTGATTCTATATCTTTTATGTACCTTTAGGCATTTGCCAATGTCTTCTGATTCTATTCATGTGTGTGCCTTAGAATATTTGTCAATGTCCTTTGCATGTACTCTTCTATGTGATTGTGGCTTTCATGCCAACCTTACTTGTTTCAATTGTATGTGTACATGGCACTTGAATGTGTCTTATATACTTGCTTTTCAATTTGAGTGATATGTTCCCATGTCCCTTATTTTCTTGGCCCCTTGGCCACCCTTACATGCTTCTTGCTTCTTGCCTTGTGTGATTTTTGCTTGATTTCTTTTTGATTGTTTGCAATTCCATGATCCACATCATGCATCATCTTGCTTTTTTGGATGCCATGATGGACATCATGCTCCATATTTTCTTGACAACTAACAACTAACCATACTTCTAATTCTAGTTTATTACATTGTACATTCTATTACATTTTTATATCTATCTAGGCATACCCCTATTGATCTAACAATCTCTCATTAACAAAACATGATATATCTTGAGATATATTGTCGATTATCATTACTATATCATGTATCTTTATAGTATAACACACTTGCAGGGCTCTTTATTTTGAGGTAATTCATTACAAGGTCTTCATTCCTACCCTCAAAAGAGGGTACAATAAACAAGGTTTTTGTCATACAGATTAAAGCTCTTAATGGTTGAAAAAGCAATTTTGAGAACATCTAGAATAATAACTAGGCAAAACAGACCAGGTGAATAGTAAATATGTCAAAATAGTCATCAAATTTATCCCAGGATAATAGAACCAAGATTGTACTATAGTGTTGGTGTTGATGCTGGAGATTACACCTGGTGGTAATAAAATAGGTTCCTGCCCTCTCCCCGCAACATGGAAACTCCTCTCTCACCTATGGGATGGTGAAGCAGGAGAGGAGAGTCTCTAGGTATGGGCTAGTTTCCTCTGATGTATCTTGTTTGTTTCAGGTAGTGCAAGATATAGATATATAGATATACTAGGGGGGATGAAAAGGGAGAAGAAAATACAGGAAAACAAACAGCCTACTTTAAAGAGGTGATACACCAAAATAAAGGCTTAACCCTCCCACATCCACACTCAGAATCAAACCAAACAATATGACATGCACTTCAGGCTTGGCAAAGAAACCAATTTACAAGGAAAGATAGGGAAAGGTCCTTAGAAAAATAGAGACAGAGACTCACCAAGGTGTTATACTACACACTGTAAATGACTTCCTTTATCTTACTTCTCAAAAGAACTATTCTCCTGTGAACTGCAAATTGGAGCCTTATAAATGGCTGGTTTGTTGGCATTAACCTATGAAAGCATCAAAGATAATGACTAAACACAAATAATACTCATGACATACACAAAAAATCTATCCAAGATGGAGGCAAAAACTATATTTTATTTATTCAGGTGGAAAATTTTTAGAGTTGCTCTCTTTACAAAAATGGAGAAGATGATTAAAATGACCAAGTCTACTAATTTATATGGAAAATCCAAGAGGAGACTCATTGGCACTTTGCTTGCAAGTGGTTGCTTGAGTCTTCATTGGGAAAGGGAAAAACACTGTAGCTGACATCAAAATTTTTGTCGGAACCATGCTTGTTGTCTTGTCCTTTCTCCATTTTGTCTTATTTGGTCGCTTCGTGGACTGCACTTGTTTTGGCCTGGCTTGGTCTCGCGGGCTATTTAAAGTCCTGTGGGATTTTTTCCCTGCTCAATGTTTTATGTGAGAAGTTTACCAGCCACATGCTTTTCTTCCTTTTAACTTGCCACTCCTTGTATAGTCTCTCAGGCTTTCTTAACTATATCAGCTTGACTGCCGATGTGGACTGTCCTTATCCCATGATTTATATTAGCCACGTCAGATCCTTGCTAACTTCTACAGCTTGCTTATATGTTCTATGGGCTTTGTTTGGGCTATTTTCCTACCTTACCTCCAACCTTTGACTTAGACTAACGTCGGTAGGTCTTTGTTTGCCTTCACTGTCTTTCGGGCACTTTATATGTTTTTTGTAGACTTTGTAAGCTCTATGGACCTTTTTCAGGCCTTAGACTAGTTTGTTGGGCCTTCATAACTTCTTTGCAGCTAGCTCTTCTACTTTTGTTATTTTGACGAGTCTTTCACGGGCTATGGCAAGCTTTCCTCGCAGGCTTTTTCCTTCGCTCGATGTTATTCACGACAATTCTACCACTGACTGCTACCACTAAATATCATGCATGGTGAAATCACCACTGTTTTCCATGCATGGTGAAATCACTGTTGTCTACTGTGTACGATGAAATCACCATTGTCTGTTGTGTGTGGTGAAATCATCACTATCTATTGTGTGTGGTGAAATCATTGTTGTCTGCCGTGTGTGGTGAAATCACTGCACTTTACATGTTGGTGGGCATTTCCCATTTTGTGCATGGACTACCTGACGGGCTTTAATGTTTATTCCATCGAGCTTTTTGAAAGTCCTGCGGACTTTGTATGCTTATGTCCTTAGACTGCTCCTCGGGCCTTGTTAAATGTTTTCCATAGAGTTTTGAAAGCCCCACAGACTTTGTATGGGCTTTGTATTTTGGTTAACCCATGGACTTTTGTCTACGGGCATTTCTCGTGGACAAACAGTCTACAAAAATTTTGCTTGGCTCTTTACCTTAGTTTTTTAGTGCACCTGAACTTAGACATTTTTTGAATGAATTGAACCCTTTAAACAATTTGAAGACCTACCCAAATTTCTTTGCTTGAAACCCCTGTCCTCCACTAGGCATTTGAACTTGGGATCCCCTTCAACCAAGGATAATGAACGTTGAACTAGACCCACTAATGAACCATGTTGAACCAACAACTCTGACGAAGGACGAACCAAGTGCCGAGGAACCGTGCCCTTTGAAATTGAACTTACTGAACTCACCAACTAATGAATTAGACTGAGCCAATGCTTGAAATAGAACTGTTGAAACATGAAGATAGACCTTGCAACCTAAAATTAACTGGCCTTACAAAGCAAGTGTAGAAGGTGACCAAGATTTTACCTATGGGCAAAATTGGTCAACAAATTGGCAACTCATAGGGGAAGCTTGCCTGCTATGCTTAGGACCCAATTGCCTTTGAATATCCATTGGGAATGGAGTCAGATGGTAACTTTGAAGAGAGTTCAAAACAGCCTTTGAGATCCCAAAATCACACCTGAAATGTTCAACCCCATACGTAAAAGGAAACACACAAGGATAAAGACAACTAACTGTGCAAACTGCACTTAGGGAAAACAAGAAAGAAAATAAGGGAAACTATGTACAACTAAACTAAAAATTAGTGGCAATGCTTCAGATGTATCTTGTTAACTGGGATACTCATTTTTTTGCCATCCAACCTGGAAAGTTGGAACACATTATGCTGCTTGCATTGAGTGATCATGTAAGGACCGCTCCACAGGGCATCAAATTTTGCATGCTTTCTAGGTTTAACTCTGTATTCATCCCATTTCAAAACAATGTCTCCTTCAGAGAAATCCTTTGATGAAGATTTCCTGTCGAAGTGTCTTTTTATTTTCTACTAGCGACTAGACATAGCATCCATGGCACAATCCCTTATCTCTTGGAGCTCCATTAGCTCACACAGTCTGACTTCCATGTTGGTTCCTTCTTCTAGCTGCAGCTAATGAGTGAGGTCTAGTGCTGGCAATTCGAGTGAGATGGGAAGCCTTGCTTCCCTTCCATACACAAGCGTATATGAATAATTTTTTATTGATCTCTTTAGAGTGATTCGATCGGCCCATAGAGCTATCTTCAGCTTGGCATGCCAAGTTCTCTAATTTTCTTCAATGGTCCACTTTATAATCCTGATCAGATTTTTGTTGGTGGACTCAGCCATACCATTCCCCTGCGAGTAGTAATTTGATGAAGTGTTAAGGTATATACCATACCTTAGCACCCATTCACTAGTTTTGGTTCCCAAAAAAGCCAAGGCATTATCTGAGATTATGGTGGCTAGGACCCCAAACCTTGTCACTAGGTCTTCATAGAAATCCAGGACTATGCTTTCATTCACTTCCTTCAAAGCAATGGCTTCCACCCACCTGGTGAAATAATTCATAGCAGTTAGGACCCATTTGTGTCTAAAACTGGAGGGAGGATTGATCATCCCTATGAAATCCAAGCCCCACTGCATGAATGGTTGTTCAACTTGAATGGGCTATAGGGACATGGCAGCCAATCGCTATTTTCTATCAAAAAGTGCACACTTTTGGAACTTCCTTACCTAGGCATAGGTATCCTTGAAAAGAGTGGGCCATAAATAGCTAGCTCTCATTATTTTTGCTACTATGGTCTTAGGGGTGAAATGGCCACCTGTTGACCCATCGTGAAACTCAGCCAATACCTTGTCAACCTGATTGGGGTCAATGCATCTTAGGAGAACCTTGGAGAGATCCTAAATAATACTCCATCAATCAAAACATAAGGAATGGACTGAAGTTTAAAATACCTTCTTTTGGCCCTATCGAGACCCTGTGGACATTCACCCGTCAGAAGGAAGTGTCTCATGTCTAGCATCCAATCTCTTATGACAGTTTTTCTGTAGTGGCTGCATCATGGATCAGCAAGTTGTCTTCACCCTTTTGTCTCAAATCTGTAGCTAGCTATTCACATAGGCCCCTTCCTCTCACCAACTTGGCAATTTTGATGTCTATGTCGTACTCCATCACTTTGGTAATCCATCCCACTCTTTTCTCATTTAAGTCTCGATTGGTCAATAAATCCTTGATGCCAAGATGTGGAACCATGAGATGGATCTTGCTATTTGACAACATATATCTAAATTTCTTCAGGTTGTGCACTACTGCCAGGACTTGCTTCTCTATGTAGGTGTACCTGATTTCAATGTCCTCTAACCCTTGGCTGAAGAAGGTGAGTGGTTGCTTGAGGTCATCACTATTTGCTTGAGTAAGCATAGCAGATATCACTTCTCCATTGCTGAAGGTATAGAGATTAAGGTCTTCATTGAAGTTGGGGCTGATTAGAGTGGGAACTTGGGTCAAAGCCTATTTGATGGCTTCAAAGCTATCTTTTCTTGGCGTTGTCCACTTGAATTTTTCACCCTTTCTCAGCATAAAGGTTAGGGGTTTAACTATCTCAGCAAAATTTGAAATGAACCTCCAAATGAAATTTATTCAGCCAAGGAAACTCTGTAGGCTTTTCTTGTGCTTTGGTAGGGACATCTCCAGGATGGAGTAGACTCTCTCGGGGTCAATAGACAAACCTTTCCTGGACACAATGTGGCCAAGAAGTTTCCCCTCATGAATAGCAAATACACATTTCTTTGGATTTAGAGAGATGCCAAATTCCCTACACCTCCTAAAAATCTACCTGAGGTGCTCTATGTGTTGTCCCACCTCCCTAGAGAAAACTGTTATATCATCAAGGTACACCAGCATGTTCTTATTTATCAAACCACTGAAAGCCATGTCCATGGCTTGCTAGAAGGTAACACTAGCATTGGATAGCCTGAAAGGCATCTTCTGGTAGGCGAACATCCCCCATTTAGTGGTGAAGGTTGTTTTGTATTAGTCGCAGCCTCGTACCAGAATCTGATTATATCCTGAATAACCATCCAAGAGGGAGAAATGTTTAGAACTAGTTACCTTTTGGAAGATCTGCTCCATGTTCAGAAGGGGATAATGATCTTTTAAAGAGACTTTATTAAGGCCTCTAAAGTCGACGCACAGCCTGATCTCCCCATTTTTCTTTCTAACTGGAACCAAATTGGCCAACCATGAGGAATGTTTGATCGGAAATATAATGCCAGACTCAATCAACTTGACTAATTCTTTCTGCATAAGCAGTTTGATCATCAAATTAATAGGCCTCTATTTTTGTGTGACTGGTTTTGCACCTTCCTCTAATTCAATGGTGTGTTGGCCGAGTCTTGGATCGAAGCCTTTCAAGTTGTTATAATTCTAGGCAAAGACGTCGGTGAACTCCTGAGACAACAGAATGAAAGCTTGCCTTTCTTGAAATGTGCAAACCTTACCAAGCGCTAATAGCTTGTCCTTGAAGATTTCAACTTTTTCATAATTCTCCTTTTTGGTAGTGATGCATGCTTTGTCATCTCTTAGTTGGTCATCTCCATTAAAAATACTCTCAAGTGTGACTAGACCCTTAGGGAGTTTATTGTTCTTCAATTGAACAATCTGATTTCTGTATTGCTACTGTAATTTTGCTTGATTGTGGACTGTGAACTCAACTTATTCCTATAGGAAGAGAGCTATTTGTTGGTCACTTTTGAAGACCTACCAATTTGTAGTATTATCTAGAATTGAAGGCTGAACCACCACTTTTAAATGGCATGAACCACAATCCCTACTTATCTCTTTTAAAACATCAAATTGGGCGCCAATAGCTACCAGCCTGCTTATTCTGTTCCCTGGGAATCAAGGTAATGTTAAGATCAAGGAAATCCTCCATCAAGTCCTAGACTCTGTGCTTGTAAGACCTCAGTAAGGAGTTCTTAGCCAGGTTCAAGCCTCTTATTTGGTTCACAATTAATTCACTATCCCCCAGGATTTGCAACTTCCTGATCCCTCTCTTTCTTGCCCACTCAAGTCCATGAATCAAATACTCACATTATGCAACATTACATGTGTAAGAGAACTATAAATGGAAAACCAAAAAGTACCTTTCTTCTTTCTTTACCTGACCTAAAGTAGAAAGCTACCCATTCATCATTAGGATGTTATTAGTGTCTACTGGGATGGCCTGTCGATCTAGCTCATGCAATTCTTTTTTCAATACATCCCTTTGTCCTGGAAGAGATAACAAATCCCATAGAGAAATGATCACATGCAATTTCTTCATTTGATCAAATATATTAACTTGTGGGCTGATTCCCTTCATGCTTTCCTTTGGGCTAATTCTAGCTGGAGCTATAGACTAGCGAGCTGGAGGTGCAAAAGGTTGTCTGCAAATTAGATCCCTTTGAAATGGGTGTGATGGAGGATTCGTTGCTGCCTAAGGGGAAGCCTGCACTTCTCCAACTACTCTTCTTTTAAATCTCGTGTTGGATGCAATGCAATCAACCTAATAGTTTGCATCGCCCCCATGATTAATTACACAGTGCTTGCCCTCTTTGTGATTTATCAGGGTAGAATCTGGCTGAGTTTGATTTTTACTCATACTGAGCTGAGTTGGAAACTCAAAAAATTGGGAATGATCAGTGGCTTGGTCTTCTAAATTCTAAAAAAATTCATCATGTCATTCATATGGACAGCTTGCTCTTGACCATGTCCCATGGTCGAACAACCTAGCTGCTCCTGCACTAGATTGTTCTGAGTAGGCACCATGGATTTAGATGACAAAGAGGGGCCTGAGTTATAATTTTGAAAAGGCCTAGTCTGAGTGAGTTGACCTTATCCTTTATTATAGCCTTGAAAAGGGTTTCTAGGTGCTTGACCATAATGTTGATAACCTGGATTTGGCTTGTTATTTTGAGTTTGTTGCCTTTCAAGAGCTACAAGTTCATTTGACATGTTTCGCAACAGGATTTTTACCTCATGTAGTTCATTTGACGGAATAGCAGCTGGCTTCTCAATGCTAGGCATAGGGGCTAATGTGGGCACAATGGTTTGAATTGGGGGAAGCAATTTTGGGAAAAGTAGCATGTGGGGCCTAGGGGCAATTTTTCCAACTTAAACCAAGCAATTTTTGGCTGCTATGGCAATGTTGTAAGCAACTGACAGTATATGTCCTCCCATAGATTAGATCATCACAGCAATATCACTGTTTAATGCCTTTAAATAGTACAAGAAAGTGTAGCTGAGAGTCGGTCTTACCAGGATGGGAATTCTATCCCAAGTCTTTTGAAACTGCATGTTGAAGTCCTACATATACTCGTGTGGAGCTCTTTTTATAGTTGTCAACTGCTCTGCAAGAGAGAGGCCATCACTTTTTTCCCCAAAATGATCAGTTAAATGGGTGCCTAATTCATTCTAGGAATGTATGGAATTCATAGGCAAGGTTCCATACCAATCAAGAGCCTTGCCTTTAAGGGATAGTGCCAACAATCTGATGGCAATATTTTCCTCCGTTATATTGTGAATATTGTAAAGGTTGTCAATATTCTTGATATGCTCAACAACTGTAACTGGCCCCACTCCATTAAAAGAAGGCACATTTTTTAGAGCTATTCTTGGAATCAGATCATAGCATGGGAGGTTTAAGTGGCTCTCACCACGAAAAGCTGTAAAAGGCAATGCCATGGCTGGAACGGGATGTAACCATGGTTGAGCTGGGTTGGTGTTCCTAGCAACAAGTCTAGGAGGATTTACTTATGGATAAGGGTGAGTTCTCTCAAACCTGAGCCTTTTAGTAGAATTTAAAGGCAGCTCAATGAACACAAAAGGGAACCCCCTTGAAGCTGACCTTGTGGTCACTTTTGGCATAGAAGTTTAAGTGATTGGTCTTAAAACAAAGAACTAAGCTCTTACCAGTGGAGTCGCTAGATGCTAGAAATCTTTGAAATGATTGTACCAAGACCAGCACTTGTTTCAGCCTGGCTTGGTCTCGTAGGCTATTTAATGTCATGTGGGCTTTTTTCTGTGCTCAATGTTCTATGTGATAAGTTTACCAGCCACAGGATTTTCTTCCTTTCAACTTGCCACTCCTTGTACAGTCTCTCGGGCTTTCTTAACTATATCAGCTTGACTGCCGATGTGGACTGTCCTTATCCCATGATTTATATTGGCCATGTCAGATCTGTGCTAACTTCTACGGCTTGCTTGTATGTTCTGCGGGCTTTGTTTGGGCTATTTCCCTACCTTCCCTCTAGCCTTTGACTTAGACTAACGTCGGTAGGTCTTTGTTTGCCTTCGCTATTTGCTGAGCACTTTATATGTTTTATGTAGACTTTGTAAGCTCTATGGAGCTTTGTCAGGCCTTAGACTAGTTTATCGGGCCTTCATAACTTCTTTACAGCCAGCTCTTCTACCTTTGTTATTTTGATGAGTCTTTCATGGGCTGTGGCAGGCTTTCCCCGTAGGCTTTTTCCTCCGCTCGATGTTGTTCACAGCAATTCTACCACTGACTATCATGCATGGTGAAATCACCACTGTTTGCCATGCATGGTGAAATCACCGCTGTCTACTGTGCATGGTGAAATCACCACTATCTACTATGCGTGGTGAAATCACCACTGTTTGTCGTGTGTGGTGAAATCACCGCTGTCTATCGTGTGCGGTGAAATCACCACACTTTGCATGTTAGTGGGCATTTCCCATTTTGTGCATGGACTACTTGATGGGCTTTAATGTTTATTCTGTCGAGCATTTTGAAAGTCCTACAGACTTTGTATGCTTATGTCCTTAGACTGCTCCTCGAGCCTTGTTAAATGTTTTCCATAGAGTTTTGAAAGCCCCACAGACTTTGTGTGGGCTTTGTATTTTGGTTAACCCATGGACTTTTGTCTATGGGCATTTCCCGTGGACAAAAAGTCTACGGAAATTCTGCTTGGTTCTTTACCTTATTTTTTTAGTGCACCCAAACTTAGACATTTTTTGAATGAATCAAACCCTTACCCAAATTTCTTTGCTTGAAACCCCTGTCCTCCACCAAGCATTTGGAATTGGGCTCCCCTTCAACCAAGGATAATGAACGATAAACTAGACCCACTGATGAACCATGTTGAACCAACAACTCTGACGAAGGATGAACCAAGTGTCGAAGAATCGTGCCCTTTGAAATTGAACTTACTGAACTCGCCAACTAATGAATTAGGCCGAGCCAATGCTTGAAACAAAATTGTTGAAACCTGAAGATGGACCTTGCAACCCAAAATTAACTAGCCTTACAAAGCAAGTGTAGAAGGTGACCAAGATTTCACCTGTGGGCAAAATTAGTCAACAAATTGGCGACTCATAGGGGAAGCTTGCCTGTTATGCTAAGGACCCAATTGCCTTTGAATATCCATTGGGCACGGAGTCAGATGGCAACTTTGAAGAGAGTTCACCACAGCCTTCGAGATCCCAAAATCACACCTGAAACTTTCACCCCCATACGTAAAAGGAAACACACAAGGCTAAAAATAACTAACTGTGCAAACTGCACTTAGGGAAAACAAGAAAGAAAATAAGGGAAACTATGTACAACTAAACTAAAAATTAGTGGCAATGCTTCAAATGTATCTTGTTAACTGGGATACTCATTTTTTTGCAATCCAACCTGGAAAGTTGGAACACATTATGCTGCTTGCATTGAGTGATCATGTAAGGACCGCTCCACAGGGCATCAAATTTTGCATGTTTTCTAGGTTTAGCTCTGTCTTCATCCCATTTCAAAATAATGTCTCCTTCGGAGAAATCCTTTGACAAAGATTTCTTGTCGAAGTGTCTTTTTATTTGCTACTGGCGACTAGACATAGCAGCCATGGCATAGTCCCTTATCTCTTGGAGCTCCATTAGCTCACACAGTCTGACTTCCATGCTGGTTCCTTCTTCTAACTGTAGCTGATGAGCGAGTTCTAGTGCTGGCAATTCGAGTGAGATGGGAAGCCTTGCTTCCCTTCCATACACAAGCGTATATGGAGAATTTTTGATTGATCTCTTCAGAGTGATTCGATCGGCCCATAGAGATATCTTCAGCTTAGCATGCCAAGTTCTCTGATTTTCTTCCATGGTCCTCTTTATAATCTTGATCAGATTTTTGTTGGTGGACTCAACCATCCCATTCCCCTGTGAGTAGTAATTTGATGAAGTGCTATGGTATATACCATACCTTAGCACCCATTCACTAGTTTTGGTTCCCAAAAAAGCCAAGGCATTATGTGATATTATGGTGGCTAGGACCCCAAACCTTGTCACTAGGTCTTCATAGAAATCCAGGACTGTGCTTTCATTCACTTCCTTCAAAGCAATGGCTTCCACCCACCTGGTGAAATAATCTGTAGCAGTTAGGACCCATTTGTGTCTGGAACTGGAGGGAGGATTGATCATCCCTATGAAATCCAAGCCGCACTGCATGAATGGTTGTTCAACTTGAATGGGCTGTAGGGACATGGCAGCCAATCACTATTTTCTGTCAAAAAGTGCACACTTCTAGCACTTCCTTACCCAGGCATAGGTATCCTTGAAAAGAGTGGGTCAGAAATAGCTAGCTCTCATTATTTTTGCTGCTATGGTCTTAGGGGTGAAATGGTAGCTTGCTGGCCCATCGTGAAACTCAGCCAATACCTTGTCAACCTAATTGGGGTCAATGCATCTTAGGAGAACCCTGGAGAGATCCTTCCTAAATAATACTCCATCAATCAAAACATAAGGAAGGGACTAAACTTTAAAATATCTTCTTTCAGCCCTATCAAGACCCTATGGACATTCACCTATCAAAAAGAAGTGCCTCATGTCTAGCATCCAATCTCTTATGATAGCTAGTTCTTTTGCAGTGGCTACGTCATGGATCAGTAAGCTGTCTTCACCCTTTTGTCTCAAATCTACAGCTAGCTGTTCACATAGGCCCCTTCCTCTCATCAACTTGGCAATTTTGATGTCTATGTCATACTCCATCACTTTGGTGATCCATCCTGCTCTTTTCTAATTTAATTCTCAATTGGTCAATAAATCCTTGATGCCAAGATGTGGAACCATGAGATGGATCCTGCTATTTGACAACATATATCTAAATTTCTTCAGGCTGTGCACTACTGCTAGGACTTGCTTCTCTACGTAGGTGTACCTGATTTCAAAGTCCTCTAACCCTTGGCTGAAGAAGGCGAGTGGTTACTTGAGGTCATCACTGTTTGCTTGAGTAAGCATAGTAGATATCACTTCTCCATTGTTGAAGGTATAGAGATTGAGGTCTTCATTGAAGTTGGGGCTGATTAGAGTGGGAGCCTGGGTCAAAGCCTGTTTGATGGCTTCAAAGCTATATTTTCTTGGTGTTGTCCACTTGAATTCTTCACCCTTCCTCAGCATAAAGGTTAGGGGTTTAACTATCTCAAAAAAATTCAAAATGAACCTCCAAATGAAATTTATTCAGCCAAGGAAACTCTGCAGGCTTTTCTTGTGCTTTGGTAGGGACATCTCCAGGATGGAGCAGACTCTCTCAGGGTCAATAGACAAACCTTTCTTAGACACAATGTGGCTAAGAAGTTTCCCCTCATGAACAACAAAAACATATTTCTTTGGATTTAGAGAGATGCCAAATTCCCTACACCTCCTAAAAATCTACCTGAGGTGCTCTATGTGCTGTCCCACCTCCCTGGAGAAAACCCTTATATCATCAAGGTACACCAGCACGTTCTTATTTATCAAACCACTGAAAGCCATGTCCATGGCTCGCTAGAAGGTAGCACTAGCATTGGATAGCTTGAAAGGCATCTTTTGGTAGGTGAACATCCCCCATTTAGTGGTGAAGGTTATTTTGTATTAGTCGCAACCTCATACCAGAATTTGATTATATCCCAAATAACCATCTAAGAGGGAGAAACGTTCAGAACCAGTTACCTTTTGGAAGATTTTCTCCATGTTCGGAAGGGGATAATGATTTTTTAAAGAGACTTTTTTAAGGTCTCTAAAGTTGATGCACAGCCTAATCTCCCCATTTTTCTTTCTAATTGGAACCAAATTGGCCAACCATGAGGAATGTTTGATTGGAAATATAATGCTAGACTCAATCAACTTGACTAATTTTTTTTGCATAAGGAGTTCGATCATCAAATTAATAGGCCTCTATTTTTATGTGACTGGTTTTGCACCTTCCTCTAATTCAATGGTGTGCTGGGTGAGTCTTGGATCTAAGCCTTTCAAGACGCTATAATTCTAGGCAAAGACGTCGGTGAACTCCTGACACAACAAAATGAAAGCTTGCCTTTCTTGAAATGTGCAGACCTTACCAAGCGCTAACAGCTTGTCCTTGAAGATTTCAACTTTTTCATAATTCTCCTCTTTGGTAGTGATGCATGCTTTGTCATCTCTTAGTTGGTCATCTCCGTTGAAAATACTCTCAAGTGTGACTAGACCCTTAGGGAGTTTATTGTTCTTCAATTGAACAATCTGATTTCTGTATTGCTGCTGCAATTTTGCTTGATTGTGGACTGCAAACTCAGCTTCTTCCTGCAGGAAGAGAGCTATCTGCTGGTCACTTTTGAATACCTACCAATTTGTAATATTATTTGGAATTAAAGGCTAAACCACCACTTTTAAATGGCACGAACCACAATCCCTGCTTGTCTCTTTTAAAACATCAAATTGGGTATCAATAGCTGCCAGCCTGTCAACCTGCTTATTATGTTCCCTAGGAATCAACGTAATGTTAAGAGCAAGGAAATCCTCCATCAAGTCCCAAACTCTGTGCTTGTAAGACCTCAGCAAGGAGTTCTTGGTCAAGTTCAAGCCTCTTATTTGGTTCATAATTAATTCACTGTCCCCCAAGATTTGCAACTTCCTGATCCCTCTCTTTCTTGCCCACTCAAGTCCATGAATCAAAGACTCATATTATGCAACATTACATGTGCAAGAGAACTATAAATGGAAATCCAAAAATACCTTTCTTCTTTCTTTACCTGACCTAAAGCAGAAAGCTGCCCATTCGTCATTAGGATGTTATTAGTGTCTGCTGGGACGGCCTATTGATCTAGCTCATGCAATTCTTTCTTCAATACATCCCTTTATTTTGGAAGAGATAACAAATCCCATAGAGAAATACACACATGCAATTTCTTCATTTGATCAACTATATTAACTTGCAGGCTGATTCCCTTCGTGCTTTCCTTTGGGCTAATTCTAGTTGGAGCTATAGACTGGGGAGCTGGAGGTGCAGAAGGTTGTCTTGAAATTGGAGCCCTTTGAAATGGGTGTGATGGAGGATTCGTTGCTGCCTGAGGGGAAGCCTACACTTCTCCAACTACTCTTCTTTTAAATCTTGTGTTGGTTGCAATGCAATCAACCTGATTGTTTGCATCGCCCCCATGATTAATTACACAGAGCTCACCCTCGTGATTTATCAGGGTAGAATATGGATGAGTTTGATTGTTACTCATACTGAGATGAGTTGGAAACTCAAAAAACTTGGAATGATCAGTGGCCTGGTCTTTTAAATTCTAAAAAAAATTCATCATGTCATTCGTATGGACAGCTTGCTCTTGACCATGTCCCATGGTTGAACAACCTGTCTGCTCCTGCACTAGATTGTTCTGAGTAGGCACCATGGCTTTAGATGACGAAGAGGGGCCTGAGTTATAATTTTGAAAATGCCTGGTCTGAGTGACCTGACCTTATCCTTTATTATAGCCTTGAAAAGGGTTTCTAGGTGCTTGACCATAATGTTGATAACCTGAATTTGGCTTGTTATTTTGAGTTTGTTGCCTTTTAAGAGCTACAAGTTCATTTGACATGTTTGCAATAGGCTTTTTACCTCATGCAATTCATTTGACGGAACAGTAGCTGGCTTCTTAATGTTAGGCATAGGGGCTAATGTGGGCACAATGGTTTGAATTGGGGGAAGCAATTCTGGGAAAAGTAGCATGTGGGGCCTAGGGGCAATTTTTCCAGCTTAAACCAAGCAATTTTTGGTTGCTATGGCAATGTTGTAAAAAACTGAAAGTATATGTCCTCCCATAGATTGGATCATCACAGCAATATCACTATTTAATGCCTTTAAATAGTACAAGAAAGTGTAGCTGGGAGTCAGTCTTACCAGGATGGGAATTCTATCCCAAGTCTTTTGAAATCGCGTGTTGAAGTCCTACATATACTCGTGTGGAGCACTTTTTATAGTCGTCAAATGCTCCGCAAGAGAGAGGCCATCACTTTTTTCCCTAAAATGATCAGTTAAATGGGTGCCTAATTCATTCCAAGAATGTATGGAATTCACAGGCAAGGTTCCATACCAATCAAGAGCCTTGCCTTTAAGGGACAGTGCCAACAATCTGATGGCAATATTTTCTTCTATTATATTATGAATATTGCAAAGGTTGGAAATATTCTTGATATGCTCAACAACTGTAATTGGCCCCACTCCATCAAAAGAAGGCACATTGTTTAGAGCTGTTCCTGGAATTAGATCATAGCATGGGAGGTTTAAGTGGCTCTCACCACGAAAAGCTGCAAAAGGCAATGCCATGGATGGAACGGGCTGTAACTATGGTTGAGTTGGGTTGGTGTTCCTAGCAACAAGTCTAGGAGGATTTACTAATGGATAAGGGTGAGTTCTCTCAAACCTGAGCCTTTTAGTAGAATTTAAAGGCAGCTCAATGAAAACAAAAGGGAACCCCCTTGAAGTTGACCTTGTGGTCACTTTTGGCATAGAAGTTTAAGTGACTAATCTTAAAACAAAGAACTAAGCTCTTACCAGTGGAGTCGCCAGATGCTAGAAATCTTTGAAATGACTGTAGCAAGACCAGCATCAATCCTAAAATACTACTGCATTGGAAACTAATAACATTACAGTCCCACTAGGTGTGCCAAAACTGTTGACGCTGGAGAATGCACTCGATGGTAGGAAATAGGTTCTTACCCTCTCCCCACAACATGAACACTCCTCTCTTGCCTACGGGATGGCAAAGCAGGAGAGGAGAGTCTCTAGGTATGGGCTAGTTCCCTCTGAAGTATCTTGTTTGTTTTAGGCAATGCAAAATATAGATATATAGATATATTGGGAGGATGAAAAGGGAAAAGAAAATACAGGAAAACAAATGGCCTACTCTAAAGAGGTGATACACCAAAATAAAGGCTTGACCCTCCCACATCCACACTCAAAATTAGACCAAACAATATGACATGCACTTCAGGCTTGGCAAAGAAACTAGTTTACAAGGAAAGACAGGGAAAGGTCCTTAGAAAAATAGAGACAGAGACTCACCAAGGTGTTGTACTACACACACTGTAAATGACTTCCTTTGTCTTACTTCTCAAAAGAACTCTTCTCCTGTGAACTGCAAACTAGAGCCTTATAGATGGCTGGTCTGTTGGCATTAACCTGTGAAAGAATCAAAGATAATGACTAAACACAAATAATACTCATGACATACACAAAAAATCTATCCAAGATGGAGGCAAAAATTGTATTTTATTGATTCAAGTGGAAAATTTGTAGAGCTGCGCTCTTTACAAAAATGGAGAAGATGATTAAAATGACCAAGTCTACCAATTTATATGGAAAAGCCAAGAGGAGACTCATTGGCACTTTGCTTGCAAGTGGCTACTCGAGTCTTCATTGGGAAAGGGAAAAACACTGTAGCTGACGTCAAAAATTCTATCGAGACCAGGCTTGTTGTCTTGTTCTTTCTCCATTTTGTCTTATCTAGTCTCTTTGTGGACTACACTTGTTTCAGCCTGGCTTGGTCTCACGGGCTATTTGAAGTCCTGTGGGCTTTTTTCCCCACTCAATGTTCTGCGCAGTAAGTTTACTGACCACGGGCTTTTCTTCCTTTTAACTTGCCACTCCTTGTATAGTCTCTCGGGCTTTCTTAACTATATTAGCTTGACTGCTGATGTGGACTATCCTTATCTTGTGCTTTATATTGGCCACATCAAATCTGTGCTAACTTCTACGGCTTGCTTGTATGTTCAGCGGGCTTTGTTTGGGCTATTTCCCTGCCTTCCCTCTAGCCTTTGACTTAGACTAACACCGGTGGGTCTCTATTTGCCTTCACTATCTGCCGGGCACTTTATATGTTTTTCATGGACTTTGTAAGCTCTGTGGACCTTTTTCAGGCCTTAGACTAGTCTGTCGAGCCTTCATAACTTCTTCACAGCTAGCTCTTTTGCCTTTGTTATTTTGATGGGTTTTTCACGAGCTATGGCAGGCTTTCCCCATGGGCTTTTTCGTCTACTTGATGTTGTTCATGGGAATTCCACCACTGACTGCTACCACTGACTACCATGCATGGTGAAATCACCACTATCTATCATGCATGGTGAAATCACCACTATCTACCGTGTGTGGTGAAATCACCATAATTTTCATGTTGGTGGGCATTTCCCATTTTGTGTGTGGACTGCCTAACGAGCTTTAATGTTTATTCTGTCAAGATTTTTGAAAGTCCTGTGGACTTTGTATGCTTATGTCCTCGGACTGCTCCCTAGGCCTTGTTAAATGTTTTCCATAGAGTTTTGAAAGCCCCACGGACTTTGTACGGGCTTTGTATTTTGGTTAACCCATAGACTTTTGTCTGTGGGCATTTCCCGCAGACAAAAAGTCTGTAAAAATTCCGCTTGAGTCTTTACCTTAGTTTTTTAGTGCACCCAAACTTAGACATTTTTTAAATGAATCAAACCTTTTAAACAATTCGAAGACCTACCCAAATTTCTTTTCTTGAAACCCCTATCCTCCACCAGGAATTTGAACTTGGGCTTCCCTTCGGCCAAGGATAATGAATGTTGAGCCAGACCCACTGATGAACCATGTTAAACCAATGACTCTAATGAAGGACAAACCAAGTGCCAAGGAACTGTGCCCTTTGAAATTGAACTTACTAAACTCACCAACTGATGAATTAGGCCGAGCCAATGCTTGAAACAAAACTGTTGAAACTTGAAGACGGACCTTACAACCCAAAATTAACCGGCCTTGTAAATCAAGTGTAGAAGGTGACCAAGATTTTTCTTATGGGCAAAATTTGTCAATAGTTGGTACCACTACTATTCATTTTTTGATGCTCCTATCTAAATAGAAAAAAAACCAAACTTTGTAAAATTAGGAAGAAAAGTAGGTTTAGATACAAATTTTCATAGTTAGACCAATTCAAAATTAGTAGTTTTTAGTACACTTTTGCTTAGATAATCTAGATACAAGGGGTATCATGCATGACATGATGTCTCTCACTTCTAGTTTTAGACATGATAGTTGGTATAACTTCTAGATTAGAATAAATATTCTAGACACTAGTGATTGGGAGTAATGTACATGGCATATTTGTTTTCTTGTTTTTTTTTTAGTATTACCTAGGCATTCTCAATAGTTGCATGCCTTATTCCATCTATAGGTGGTTGTCATCATTTTAGAGTGGATTTTTATACAAAGCCTAACTTTCACATTTTGGAGTGACTTTCATATAATCTTAATTCACTAGTTTTGGAGTAGATTTCATAAAAGCCTAATCTCCACCTTTTGAAGTGGCCAAGAGTGGCCTAGTTTCTATCATGCATTTTCTTATCCATGCCAACATTGTTATATCATATTACATTCATCGGATTTAGGATCCATCTCATATGACACCCATTTCATATGAGTATCAGTTCATAGCTTCACTTCATGGGGTAACGATGGAGTCGAATGACTAACTAGACTTTGTATTCTTGAGCCACCTATTAAGAGGTATTGGACACATAGTCCAAACATCAAATAGCACATGCATGATCATGTAACTTCACTTAGTGGGTAATGAGGAGTCAAAGGGCTAGCCTTTGCATTCTTAAGCTACTTTTAGGGAATTAAGCACTCAACTCTGTTCATGATATTACTCTTGGTAAAACACACATCCAACATCACTCAACATCACAATAGCTTTTGTATTGGTCCACATACCTAGTGAGGTGTATTAGTTCCTTTCTCTTCCTCTCTCTCTTACCTAGCTTTGTACATTCTTATTTTAGATATAGCATATCTAGTAAGAACTAATCTACTCTTTGTTTTTTTCTTCTAGATTTTACACTTCATAGCATGTTCTCTCTATGCACACCCAACATCACATAGATTCATGGGCTTTACCCTTATAGGTAAGTTTAGGTATGCTTTCTATTTTTCATTTATCCTAGTATTTCATTTTGCTACATCACTACAGTAAAGGGGGCATAAATATAATCATATAAAATGTGAAAAATTGGTAACATGAGTGTGGTTAATGACACCCAACCCATAGATCCCTCATAGGCATCATTTCACTGATTCCTAGTCATTTTTAGCCTTATAGACCTAACCCTAGCTCAACCAGACTACTCTTTCCATCATAAATCCATCCCCTAGGTCCTATTAGCTAAGGACAATAGCACCCAACTTGGACTACAGCACTAGTGCCACTACTTTCCACTTCTTACACTCTTATTTAAGTGTATTTGTAGCCCCAATAGTCAATTTCTTCTAGTTTTCCATCCTTCTCTTTTTTAGACTAATGCAATTACTTTTAACTCATGACAATAGATCCTTATAAAAGCCCATTCAAAGATCATTTGGAGGAGGTTAGAAATTATCATTAAGCAAACAATAATATAAGCAAGTACAATCATGTAATCTTCCATATTCGTTTCTTATAACTAGCTAATACACTTATTAATCAAATCCTTACAGCAGTCCCTATCCACCTCAAGCACATTTAGTTTAGCATTTTACATCTTCATACACATTATTGCATAAATCACATCAAATGGATATGGCTTGATCCCTCTTCAAATTATTGGTATGTAGGTAGTGTACCCACATAAGGGGTGTGGATACATGTTCAATGATTCTTACACACACTAAACCCCCCTCTTTCTCAAATTTGGTTAAATTATAAAGAAATCTAGGTTTTGAAGACAAGGGAGTTCTACAAACATTCATCAGTTGAAACTTCATAGGTACGGTCACACAAACACAACGAATAAAACCTATAAAAATTAGGTCTCTTGGATAATAGTGGCAGAGGTAAAATACAACATCGGTGCCACTAGTGTCTTATTTTAGCACTCCTATCTAATCATAAAATAAACTCTAGATTTTGATTTGTGACATTGTCCTAGTCTCTAATAGTAAATTTTAAACCCTATAACAACCATTTTAGTAAATTTCTAGCTATGTCTTATTTTATCTCCCTTATTACTATTTTCAAAAAGATTAAAATTATAATAAAATTATATAAATCAATAGCTTAATTATTGAATATTTATTTACTGATTTTACTACTCAAACCTTTAACTAATTTAGAAATAATACACTAATATTCCCAAAATTATTAAATCAACCTTCATGAATCTCAAGATCACCACATCTCACAAATGAAAAGTTAGTTCCTAAATTTGATTTTATCATTTTCTATTTCCTAGACTAATCTTCCATTCTAAAGCAAGTTGGAAGGAATGCCAGTAGCATTGTTAAAGCATATAAGTATAGGTTGATTATCCATATCTAGTTGAATGCATACTCTAAACTGAACTGCCCATCTTAAACATAGATAAATCATAACTAAGTTGAAAATTTAATAGGTGTCTAAAGGACTAAAAACAAATTAAAGGTGAAATCCATTCTAAGGTAGTGTCAATAAATTTGTATATCCAAATACCTCAGTCAGATAAGAGGATAAAGATTGAATCAAAATAAGACATCTCGAGAGAAAATGTTATTCACACAGTCCTAAATTTTTTTTTGATTCCTGCCTTCACATCCTTTTAACATTATACAAAATTTAAATGTTAAAAATAGTACAATATTCTTAGTTAATGTTGATTTAGATTATTTTTTTATTTAAGCTTAGTCTAGTAATTTATGTGTAGTTTATACATGTAATAAAAGACCTAAGGTGTTAAAATCTTAGCCATAAATATCATTCCTATATTGGATAAGTAAATAGTAATTAAACCATTTTTTTTTCATAACTTGAATACAAAATTAGAAAATGTAAATCACATCACTTTCTTAGTTCTTCATTCATCCTCCCTCTCCCTTATTCATCTTCCTTCTGGTTCCTCCTCTGCTCTAGTGACATAAAACATATTCATTCTCCATACTTCCTTTAATAGAATCTATCTTAAGTGGGGTACATGGAGTGATAGGTGTGATATTAAGTGTCTTAGGTGAGGTAAGATGTTAAAATTCCACCACACTCAAAGACAAGATCAAAAATGACCAACTATATTTTTGTCTTCCTTCTCGTATATGCATGCCACTTTAACCAAAACAAAGCAATGCCCTGGTCTTTTAAATTTTGAGAAGATAGTAGTGAGGTAATGGGTGGTGGAATTATTTTCACCATTGAAAAATTATTTTATTACCTTCATTATTGTACCACACTTTCCTCATTAAAACTCTTGTCTTTTACCTTCACAAATGATTATGTCCTCTAGAGTGATTCCACCATACCATTCACATGGAAAGATACTTTGGCATGAATAAATTTCCCTTCCACTCAACACTGGTGTCCCACTCCCCCTAGGTTTG